>AYEL01061826.1:0-113688 GCA_000484575.1 Olivierus martensii
GGTTCAAGTGCAGTAAATGTGGCTAGGAACATCTGTGAAGTGTACAGAACTTGGATTGATGACTTCCTAAACTCAAAACCAACAGATTTCTACAGACGGGGATCCAAAAACTACCCCAACATCGACAGGAAGTTATTGACAATGACGAAGATTATATTGTTGAATAGTTGCTTCCTTGATTTGGTCAAATTTTTAACTGAATTTCATAAATAAAACACTAAACAAACAAAGTTAACAAACCTATATTTAAAATGTTATGGAATTATGCATCAACTAATACAATAAATATTGACAAAAATCAAGGAAATTTAGAAATTTGTTTATAAAATGATTATAATTTATAAAATTTTGGTAAAAAATTGACTGAAATTCATAAAATTATTTTTGAAATTTTTTATTACATTATAGAGTATATAATTTTTATATACTATTGCTATAAAATACTATTTCAGTTTTATCGGTTTGACATATTGTGTGTGAAAGCTAGAAAAATGCAGTGTGTAAGGTCAGTATACAACATAATGGATAAACTAATAGTTTTGTAATTTAAATTTTCTGATACAGAGGTATATCATTTTAGACATACATATATATTAGACATATATTTTTAATATCTATATTAAGTAGGATCATAATTATTATTCAAATCACAGAACATTTAAAATTAATTAGAATATTTCTTAAGTTTAGCTTTTATTAATTTAATGAATATTTCTTGTTTATTTGGTACTATCTCAATCCCAAGGATACCAGACTATCAAAATTTTATTGCAGATAAATTTTAATTTATCTATAATAATAAATATACAGCAATAATCTACCAAAAAAACATGTTATTTTTAAACATTCAAAAATAATAGAGATTACTTGCTTAATATGAAAGTAGATTAAAGACAGCTCACTAGCAAGTATAGATTTTTAAAAATCTATACTTGCTAGTGAGCTGTCTTTAATCTATGTTATTTTTAATATTGCTACTAGCTTTTATTTATGATTTTCATTCAATTAGTATTTATTTTATTGGAGTTAGCAATTTTTTCTATTAAATATTTCTTATAATTTATTTCTATTTTTATTTTAAAGAAATACAAATTTTTTTTTATTTTTAAAAATGAAAATAATATTCATAATATATAAAGAACAAGATCGGAAGAGCGGTTCAGCAGGAATGCCGAGACCGATATCGTATGGAAGGGTTCGGGATTACTTTATTCTTCGTCCCTCCGGCTGGCTGTCGCGATTTTCGCGGCGGTTGTGTCCGAGCTTTGGTGTCCTAAGGATTTCCCACTTCGTGGGAGAACTATGTGAAATCTGTTCGATATTTCGATCCCTTCGCGGACTGTCCGGTCGCTCAGTAATGAGCACCAGTCTTGTAGCAAATACAGGCCTCGGTGGCCGGATTGGCCGGTGGAAACGCTTCGGCTTTCCACTCTGGAGGACCCGGGTTCGAGTCTCGGTGGAAACGCTTTGGCTTTCCACTCTGGAGGACCCGGGTTCGAGTCTCGGGTTCTATAGTATCTCGAGTATCTAGGATAAATCCCCTTGAAAGTATTTATCATGGGGTCCGGATCATCCATTGAAAATATTTATCATGAGGTCCAGGCCTGGCCCATCGATCCCCGTCCCCTTAAAAATATTTATCATGGGGTCCGGGCCCGGCCCGTCGATCCATATCCCCGATTTTGAAACTTTTCGGGGACCGGCCCGAAAAGTCGAACGAGGCCGCGTGGAAACGCTTCGGCTTTCCACTCTGGAGGGCCCGGGTTCGAATCTCGGATCCCGATTGAACCGGGGGAGATTCTCGCCCCTTTTCAAGTTAGGTCGGCTGGTCGTCATGCCTTCCGCCCATCCGATGCGATTATTAGTAAGGGTTCTGCTCTTGTGGAAGGTTCGGGTATACTATATTCTTCCGTCCTTCCAGCAGGCTGTCGCGATTTTCGTGGCGGTTGCGCCCGAGCTTTGGTGTCCTAAGGATTTCCCATTTTTGGGAGAACTTGATGTGAGAAAACCGTTGAGTTTTCGATCCCTTCGGGGATAGTCCGTCGCTCAGTAATGAGCACCAGTCTATGTAGCAAATACACAGCCTCTTGTGTCTCCGCTCCCTCTGTGGACGGAGGCAATTCTCGGCCCTTAAAGATCGCTTCGGCGACACAGTGCACGGGATACGAATGCGGCCTTCTTACCCCTAGGCCTGGCAAACCTGAGCGAGTCCGTCGTATTTGTATTTCGTACGCTTTATGGATCAGAGTGGTGGTGAGGCGAATCCGCACCCCTACGTACAGGCAATAATTAAGCCGAGATTATTCTCGCAGACGTTAACTACCCTGTAGTACCCTAGTAGGTGGAGCAGGGGAAAAGCTTTGGCTATAGTCTTAGAATACGATATGAGCCCTGGACACACTACACCCGTTACAGATCTACAACCGCCGTTACAGATTAACCCTGGCCGTTACAGATCGGCGGTTATCTGTAACGGCCGTCATCACACTGGCCTTTAGCCGGAAGAATACTGAACACATTGGTATTCGAAACGACGGTTAAAAATGATGCATTGTGGGATGGTAAAGGAAAACGGTGAATATTGCTACTTCAAAAAATATTCCATTAAAATTAAAAAAATAAAAACATTTGATCAATTTCTGTGAGTGAATTACATATGTAATATATAACTGTAAACATTATCAAGCAAGTAAAGGGCTAAAATAAAAGCATTTGATTATATTATATATATGGTTCGGGTATACTTTACTCTTCCGACCTTCCTGCGGGCTGTCGCGATTTTCGCGGCGGTTGCGCCCGAGCTTTGGTGTCCTAAGGATTTCCCATTTTTGGGAGAACTTGATGTGAGAAAACCGTTGAGTTTTCGATCCCTTCGGGGATAGTCCGTCGCTCAGTAATGAGCACCAGTCTATGTAGCAAATACACAGCCTCTTGTGTCTCCGCTCCCTCTGTGGACGGAGGCAATTCTCGGCCCTTAAAGATCGCTTCGGCGACACAGTGCACGGGATACGAATGCGGCCTTCTTACCCCTAGGCCCGGCAAACCTGAGCGAGTCCGCCGTATTCGTATTTCGTTCGCTAAGTGGATCAGAGTGGTGATCAGGCGAGTCTGCACCCCTAGTTGAAGGCAATGATTAAGCCGAGATTATTCTCGCAGACGTTTAGTACCCTGTAGTACCCTAGTAGGTGGAGCAGGGGAAAAGCTTTGGCTAAAGTCTTAGAATACGACATGTTATACCTTTATAAAGAAGCCCCAAATAAAAAAATGACCCTAACAACTTTTGCTTAGAATTGCCTTTTCTATATGCTCCTTCAATTTTCTTCCAACCTTTTGAATCACCCTGGATATTTATTTCCGATATTTTAAAAGATAAAGTTGGTCGAATGGCCGCGTAGTAAAGCTTAGCTTTGGCTTACCATCCCGGAGAATCCGGGTCCCACACTTCCATTTTATCATGCTCCTTCAATTTTCTTCCGACCTTTTGAATCACCCTGCATATTTATTTCCGATATTTTAAAAGATAAAATTGGTCGAATGGCCGCATAGTAAAGCTTAGCTTTGGCTTACCATCCCGGAGAATCCGGGTCCCACACTTCCATTTTATCAGGAAGGGTTCGGCCCTGGCCCCTGCCCGTTGTACCCCATCCTTCAACCATTCAATTGGCCCAATCATGAGTGTTGGCTAGCCTGTGATGGGCTCTATAAGTGGCTGCCGCCAGATACAGGATATCCTCCCATGAGGATATGGCGGCTTAAGGTTAGGTTAAGTATGTTAAGCCGTCATATCTCACGAGGTACTGTATCTGGCGGTGGCCACTTATGAAGCCCATCACAGGATGGCCAACACCCATGATGGGATCAACCGGATGGTTGAAGGATGGGGTTCGACGGACCGGGCCCGGACCTCTCCAGAAAAACTGGAGGTGTGGGACCCGGATTTGAACCTGGATCCTCCAGGAAGGTAATCCACAGCTTTACCACGGGCCATCCGGCCGATATGGCGGCTTAATCTAACTAACCTAACCTTAAGAGATAAGTGTCGTGATAAGATCAATTGATCTAATGTTTACATTAAAAATACCATTTTAATAATAAAATTTAGGCAATATAAATAATACAGTATTTAATTTAAGCCATTTGAAATTTTTATTTTTTATATGACGAAATTATCTATTGTGTTGTAGAGAACATTTGTAACATTTTTTATAACATGCAGAAAACATTATTTGTAATTGCAGATGCATCTTCAAAATAAAAAATACGCTAATTGGGTGTTTGATAATTTTAAATGTTTTCGGCATCAGAAAATGAGACAATTATACTCCACATGTGGGTCAATTGTAACACATACTGGGAGTTGATTGTAACAGTTTCGTAAAATTAATTTCAAAATCAGTTTATTCTAGAAATATAACTGAAAATTACAACACAATTACGGGAACATAATTTTCTTTAGGTTTGAAAATATCAAACAAATTTTAATGTGTTTTAATGGTAATTGGTCATTGTTTACATCAAAACAAACAAACAAAAATATCACTCCCATATCTTTTTAAGAAAGTGGGCAGAACTCAAAGAAGGAGTAAAATAAGACAGGGAAAAACACTGAAGTGTCACCAATCAGATAGTGCCATACATCCTTATTTCTACCATGGATGTGATCTCTGCACATTATACCAGTGTTTTCTACAGTCCTTCTATTATCATACACGTCCGCTTCTTATAAACACTTTGAAACCCATATTTTCTCAGATATTCATCAAATTATTAGCTTTCCTCTTTCATTAATCTTCTTCTCCCATATTTATCCTCTATATATTCAATGCTTTGTTAATTACACTTCATTCATTCGCTCTACATGATCAAACCATCTCAAAGTTGACTTCTGCATCTATCAAATCTTCACTCCACACTGTTTTCGTGTTTCATCATTCATGACCCGAACACATCTCATCACACTAGCTACACCTCTCAAGTATATCATCTCCATTGCATGCAAACACATTCTATGCCTTTTATCCCATACCCAGGCCTCACTTTCATATTGAAACCAGCAAACACTGATATACAGCCATCCTAGAATTCTTTTGAAAGATCCTTATTTGTTTACACCCGATTGTTTTTATTACGATAAGAAAGAGTGTTTTTTTTTTAATTTGTAATTTATATAATGGTTAATTGTATCATGACACAACCATTCCCAGAAATGGCATTACAATTTCCCGTATTATTCCATTACAGATAAAGAACTGCGTTTTTTTAAAACTATAAATATATAAATTACCAGATTGCTGCAAGCCAACAAAAATTGTTGCAGCTTACTTCTGAATGCAGAAATTTTGGGTCATCAATTGAAAACACTATCACATTGATCACTAGTTCATTGGACTATTATTCAGTTCTACATTTACCCTATTATAAGATCTTACTGCCAAAAAATGTATGTTATGCAGCAATTATATTTTATTACCATTGACCCCAATCTCTCGAATATGTTGTAAATTATATATTTATGCAACTGGACCGTAAAGAATTGTCTGATAGAAAGAATACCATTATTATCTGTTTAATCAAATAAGTAGGTTATATAATGAATTTTAAATTAAAATAAAATATACAAATTAATTTTCACAACTAAATGCATGCCATTATGTAGATTTTAACAGCTATCTTCTGGAAATTCATGAAGGAAATGGAACGAAACTTGTATCATTCAGGCTCACTAAAGAAATATTATACAGAAAGATAATCTATATTCATCGAATGTGATATATACTTCACATGAATGGTGTGTAATTTGTTTATGTACCGATAAATTGTGTCCACAAAATCTTCCTCTTTAAACTCTATAGTGAATGATGTATATTGTAGTTATTATTCATTCATTGATGTACAGTATCATCAATGAATGAATAATGAGTACAGTTTATATACAGTATCATCAATGAGTGAATGATGAGTACTGATTATATACAGTATCATCAATGAGTGAATGAGTACAATTTATCTACAGTATCATCAATGAGTAAATGATGAGTATAATTTATGTACAATATCAGCAATGAGTGAATGATGAGTATAATTTATGTACAATATCAGCAATGAGTGAATGATGAGTATAATTTATGTATAGTATCATAAATGAGTGAATGAGTACAATTTATATACAGCATCATCAATGAGTGAATGATGAGTATAATTTATGTACAGTATCATCAATGAGTGAATGAGTATAATTTATGTACAGTATCATCAGTGAGTGAATGATGAGTAAAATTTATAGACAGTATCATCAGTGAGTGAATGATGAGTAAAATTTATAGACAGTATCACCAATGAGTGAATGATGAGTACAGTTTATAGACAGTATCATCATTCACTATAATGTTTAAAGAGGAAAAACCATAATTATATTTACAAGAAAATCCTAGCCATTCACGAAATTTCATGAATGGTTAGGAACTTTACTATGCTTTCCCAAGAGAAAAAATTCTATTGATTATTTAATTTCGATAATATTTTATGTCACTTATAAAATAAATTATTTAATGTTATGCATGATGCCTCCTGAAACGTATGTTAGGTATTAGACATTATACAATATGTATTTTTTAACAGAAAAATATTTATCATTATGAATTTATGCTATTATACTGTTTGTTGCAACCTTGATGATGTGTCAGCTAGAATTTAGTTGTTTATCGTCATCACTAAAATGTCGACATGCTATTAAACATTCAATAAACGTGTTATTAAAACAGAAGAATCGAATCTAATGAAAGCATTACTTTTAATGCTCCGAAAACTCAAAAATTATACGAAAGATCATCTATGAACAAGTCAAAGTATCTTTAAATTTTTTTGCAACAATTTCTTCATTAACAAAAAATTTTATACGTTCGTTTTATGCCGCATCTCTCGACTAACATGTCAACGGAATGATGATCTAATTGACGTCACTCTGATGTCATATGATAAGTAATGTCATCATCGTAACACTAATGTATTATATCTTTATAGGAATAATAGTCACTATGACAACAAGTGACATCATCGTGATAGAAACAAAATAATATTCACAATATTTTCGAACGAATGTGCATTTTATTATACAGATTTCGTTTATCTTTTATAAAATAATTCTATACTCAAAATTAATTCTATTTTTTTTTATAAAATTTGTAATTATATATTAATTTTTTTAAAATATAAAACTATCAAACTAAAAACAAATTTAAATATATTTATACCGAAGTTTCGTAAACGTAAGATATTTTTTCTTTTCCATCTTTACTGAACCTATTTAAAAATATTAATATAATAATGTAAAATATTAATAAATATTAAAAACACTTTTACGATGATAATTATAAATGAAACCGCTTACTTTTTATCCATTAAGTTCAATTCAAGATGGGTTTTTAAACGTTTCTCTTTTATATGCATCACTGGTTTCCTTTCATCTAAAAAAATAATAATAATTTTAAACAACATAAATAAATAATTTCAAGTATTAATATTTTTAAATATATTTACTTTTAAGACCAACAACTTCATTTTCTTTTTGCGTAACCATGGGAACCGTCAAATGTTTCTGTGCGTCACTTCCTCCTTTAGTGATTGCGGAAATTGTCGATCGCTTGTCCACTATTTTAGGAAAATATTGAATTTTATGCGACGAAATGATAATTGTCTTTTGATCGTCGGTGATAACTTCGTTATACTGAAAAGCTCTTTTTCTTTCGTTATAAACTTCTGTTTCAGTTTTAATCATAAATTTATTATTGAAAAGTGAATTTTCTTTAGGTTTTAATTTCGATACTCGACATTTAGAAATGTTTGTAAACGTTTCTAAAATTCTTTCATAAACAGTTCGGGTTTTGTAAACATTTTTACTGACAGATGGAGCTATAGACGATATTTTGAGATTTTCATATTTATTGTCGTTTAATTCTTGGAAATTTTTATAAACAGTTCGTTGTTCGTCAATTAATTTTTTTTCTTTTATCTTCTTATGTCTTATTTTTTTATTTGTGTCATTAATATACGGATAACGAGAAAGAAAGTAATATGTTAAAATGATATCATTAGTTATTAAATTATTTCCGATAGAGGTCTCTAAGAGTTCAGAAAATTCCGTGCGTTGCATTGTTGTCGTCTGCTGACTGTAATTTTTCAAACTTTTTGTAATATTATTAATTTTAACGTTAGTTTGATATCCGGACATATCAGATTTAATCAGGTATCTTGACGTGTTTGTAATTGCATTAAATTTCCTTAATTTGTTTTTCAGTCTTTCATAATAATCGATCATGTAAAGTTTGAGAATGACATCATATTCATCGTTCTGTTTCTCTATATCAGTATTTAAGTAATTCGTTGAATTGTAAAACTTGAAGTCGTATGGCATTAAAGAACTTCTTGAATCTGTTTCTATACATCGAAATACAGTTTTATTAGTTTTTTGTGCATTAACACATGAAGATCGTGGGATAACCCTTTCGTTTCTACAGAATCTCAACGTTCTGTTAGTAGAAATGTTATGCGATTCATACATTTTTTTAATGTGATCTCGTAAGTAGAGTTTTAAAATTATATCCTGGAATATAGTTTCTGAATATAAATTACTCTGTTTGAATAAAGCTTTATAAGCATTTCTTTCATCAGATTTAATTATATCTTTCAGAATATATTTATAATAATCTGTATGACGACTTTGACTTATTGACGTCTTTTCTAAATCCATTTTCTTCAATCTTCTGCGATATTGAAGATTATAATATTTTAAAATACATTCTTTCAAGTTTTTAATCCTCTCTTCCATAAATTTTTCACGAAACATTGAATTGAGTTCTTCGTCGTTGGAGATCTTTGAACATTCAGGTAAGATTATATCTTTTTTAACATTTAAATTTGTAAATGTATTATCATGAAAGAAGTCACGTTTTTCGAGAAAATTATTGGATTTATACGAATTAGATGTATCTGATAACCTAAATTTATTTTCTGAAGTTGAGTCGAAAGTAATTTTTTTCTTATTAACCAATTTCTTTAAGGAAAATTTATATAGTTCACTCAGTCTCTTATAATAGTCTCTCATATAAAGCTTTAAGATGATATCATCATCCAGATGAACAGTTTCGTTGAATTCTGCAGTTATATGTGAATTGTTGTTGTTCTTGTTAAATGTTTCATGTAGTTCGCTGTTTAACGTTTTCCTCTCTTCTAATAAATTTGATTTCACGATTTTATTAATTTTCCATTTTCTTGTAGAATGTTGTGAATGCCTATCGTATCCATAATTATTAATAAATTCCTTGCTCGAATTAGATTTTTTATACTTGTCCAAACATCCTAAGGATTCTGTTTTCTTATAAATGGTTCTATTCTGCTTCAATAAATTTCTATTTTGATATATAATATTGCTACTGCTTATTGGAATAGTCTGTGTTGTGAATATTTTCTTTCTCAGTTTGGAAACTAATTGCTGTCTGTTTTGATGCGAATTAGACAAAACTTGTCCATAACTTCTAATATATAATTTTAAAATATCATCGTAATCATCGGATTTTTCTCGATTATACTTCGATTTCGGAGTATAAAAATCTCTTAATGAGAACTGGAATTTATGTTGAGGAACTACTCTAGAAATATTTTCCTTTCTTAATTCGTAACTAATTTTCTGTAAAATATCATCATAATTTCCAGGAATAATAAAGTAAAATCTAAGAATGACGTCATCCAATTCATCAGTGATAAGTAAACTATTAAGTTTATTAATTCTTTCCAAATCAAACCAAAATTCTGCATTTGAATTCGACACTAGTTTTGAATCATTATTATTATATTGCTTAGGCCGATCAGTAATCTGCTTTCTTACATGCATTACATTAGAATCAATTATTCTTTCAGAATAAGTTTTTAAAATAGTTGTTGAAAAATGCGAGGAATCAAAAATAATTTTCTGTTCGTTGAATTTAAGTAATGCACTAGAATTTGAAGAGATGTCGTATAACAATTTATATTTTAAGTGCGACTGAAGAAATATCTCTCTTAAATAGTCTTTAGTTACATACAAATAGTCACACTTCATACTGTAATCATTAACTTGAATATCAGAAGAATTAATATTTCGTTTTGATAAAAATTTTAAATTATTTTTTAATTCATCAGTAACACTGCTGATTATTAGAAAGTGATCTGAAATATTCTCTCTGCAAAGTTTTAAGATTTCAGTACTTTGACAATTGTATGGCACGAGAGAATTTTCCAAATTTCTACGTTTACTCAATGTTGATATAAATATATTTTCATTTTGATAATTTAATGAATACATTAATTTACATAAGTATTGCAATTTATCGAGTTCGAGTTTTATCATTTTTGTTTGAGGTGAAGAAACAATAATCTGTTTGAGATCAGAAATAGAATTCTTGCAATCAGGATATAGAGGTTGATTATAACTCGAAAATCTTTTTTCTCTCAAAGGCGAAGTAGGAAGTGATTTAATTTTTTCAAAGAAACAAAGACTAGGCTTAATCACGATTAATTCTCGAAGCAAATTTTTCGGAGAAATTTCTGCAGTAGACGAATATTTTAAAATTTCAATTTTATTATCAGTATCATTATATATCATTGAGTTATTATCTGGAATAAGCACATTCCTGATTTCTTTCGACGAACAACTTTCATATAGATTTGTACATTCTAGTAACGGTTTAAACGAAAACATTAATTCACATAAATATTGTGATTTATCAGATTTGTTTGTATCGACTTCTTGAGATGATTTCTTTAGATTGAATTTTTCACATGGCTTAATATGGATACTCCAATGAGGATCGGTAGTAGAATACTTGCAAATATTATGTAGCTGTTGATCAATATTTTTAATTCTTATAAATTTATTTTTCTTGATTGGGACAGAAAATGATTTAACACTTTCTAATATAAGAGGAGCAGAAATGATTAATTCTTGAAGAAAATCAATTTTAAAATTGCTTTTGAAGATTTCGGTTGTAATAGGAACAGATAATACTTTTGTTGTGTCGTTAGTAGTTAAAGAAGTTTTAAATAAATATTGTAACAGACTTTTTTCAAATTTTGGATAGATTTTCGAATGCTTCAAAGGAGGAACAGTAAATAATTTTAATAATTGCTGACTAGTAGTTGTATACTTCGTGCAAAGTTGATGCGCCAAATGGGGTTCGTTCTTGATCTGTAAATTTTCTTGGAAATAAGCAGGAACAGAAAATGACATTGTTTCACTAAGAGAATCTATTTCATGATGAAAATCACTAAAATGAAGAAATATCACATATTCTTGTTGAACTGGAAGGAGACTGAAAACACTTATAGGTTGATAAGGTATAGTAGAAGATTTGTACATATGAAACGAAGTAATTTCTAAATTTTCATGAATGTGTAGTCTATCTGGAATTGATGAAACTGAAAACATGATTAACGGATAATTTAAAACATCACAATGAGTACTGACATTCTTCAAATAACATGTTTCATATATTACATTCACTAATGTTTCTTTTAGGTTGTTTTGTGAGAATAATTGCACAGCATAGTTCACACCATTCACTTCTGTTAAAATTCCATGACATAATTCGTATTTATTAGAAAGTCTTGAAAGCATTTGAGATGAAAATTGAGATACCAAAAACAATTTTACAGTCTGATTTACAGGAAAATGACAATTGCAATAATTTTCAACACAGCTTATAAACATTTTTTGTAGACGAGGAACATCAAACATATTTAACGCGTGATCGACGATAACACACTGGGTATAAACATTCAGCAGAAGACGAATTTCATACTTTATATTCACGAACTTTTCTTCAGGACGAACAGAATAAAAGAATGATTTATGTAAATGTGATTTGTCTGAACACAGTTGGTGACACGAAGAGCACTTTTCTGAAATATTCATAAATGAGGTGATTGAAGATATTTCTGATGATTCTTCATGAAATGGAATATTAGTGAGAACATACGTAGAGTTGACTTGAATCGTCTTTCTTGGTTGTATTTCTGTAGATAAACTAAAGAGTTTTGTTGATTCATACTCAGATATGTTTTGCAAATTACATTTTTCTTTCCATGTTTTATCTTTCACAGCTGATAAAGAAAATTTCACGATATTGGTAGGATGAGATTCATTCGAATAATTTCTCAGCAGTGCATTCGTTTCATAGAAATTTGTAATATTTTCTCGTGAAAACGAAAATATCGAGATGGAATCATAAACTGGTTCCAAATATTTAAAAATATAATTCAAAAATTTTGAATCCAATTCGTATTGAATCTTTGTTTCTTGAGGTGTAGGAAGTTTTAAAGTTGTAAATGGATATTCAATCGGATTGCACAATGTAGAAATATTTCGCTGTCGACAAATTTCGTAATTAATTTTTAATGACTCTTCTCTGATCTGATCAGCAGGCAATATATTTACAGAATCGTAAGCACAGACAAAGTCCAAGTAACATTCGTTTAATTCGTTTCTAGTAAACTTTATTTTTGCATTATTTGTATTAGGCAGGGAAACAGAAAATAGTTGTATAGGAAACAGAGCAGGAAAGAAAATTTTGTTAATAAGCGGTTGATATGTTTCAAATTTCGGTTTAATTTTCACTTTTGAATAAGGTAAGAAAGTTTGAGAAATTTGTAAAGATTGTTCATCAAAATTACAATATATGTGAACACAGTCCGTTTTAAATGGTTCAACAGTGACTGATGCTTTCTTTAACATTGGATAACTTTCATTTCCAGAATTGCATAGGTAATTTTGTTGTATCAGTTCATTCACTTTATGAAGATACATAAATCTATTAGTTAGTAAATTAGTAATTGGTAAAATTTTAAATACATAATTAACAGAAGAGAAATTTTGACTGATGCATTGAAATAATCCAGTTTCAAATTTAACATTTAGAATTTTACCAATTTGTTGATTGTTGTTGTTAAATATTTTCAAAGGATAATTAACAGTAACGTACTGCGTACAGGAATTTTGTAGGAAATGATTTTCATAATTGATTTTTAAAAAGTATTCTCGAGAAGAGAAATTAAAATCAAATATATTTATAGCTTCATTTAAATTGTTAATACTGGTAAGCAATGCATGTGATGTATCTAAGCAGAAACCAAGATACTTTTTCCTGCAAAAAAATGGAATATTAAAGACTCCTAATGGATAATTAATGAAGTTATAAGTTTCGCAAATAGATTCTAATAAAATATTTTCGTAATTGGCTTCTATTTTTAGAGGTTTAATTGTGTTAAACATTTTTAATGTGTGATCGAAATTAGTAACGTAGCCATTTAAAGTGCTATCAATCTTTCGGATTTCAAATGTACTTTGTATATAATTTTCTTTCGGATAAGAAGAAACAGAAAATAATTTCAAAGGATATTCGAGTGAATTCTGGTTATAAATTAGGGGCATATTAGTATCTAACACAAAGTGAAGTTTCTGACTTTTTGGAGGAGGAGGAATTAATATTTTCAGTGAACGATTAATCGAAACATAATATTTGCTAACATTCTCTGCTAGTTGGATCACTTCCTCATTATAGACTGAATGAATTGCCGGAAAAGGACGCACAGACAAAATATTTACAGAATCATATAGCTGCGGAATCTCCATTTTAATCTGTGTATCGGTTTCTTGAAGAATTTCTGAATATTTTTCTTTATCTAACAGAGAAAGTGTAAATATTTCTAATGGATAATTAATGAAGTTATAGGTCTCGCAAATAGATTCTAATGAAATATTTTCATAATTTATATCCATTTTCAAAGGTTTAATCGCATTGAATATTTTTAGCGCATAATCAGAATTAGTAACATAACTATTTAAAATGTTCTTTCGGATTTCAAGTACAGTTTGCAAATATTTTTCATTTGGATAAGAAGAAATAGATAGTAATTGCAAAGGATATTCGAATGAATGATGGTTATAAATTAGAGGCAGATTAGTTTCTAATACACAATGTAGTTTCTGGATTTTTGGAGGAGAACGAATTAATATTTTCAATGAACGATTAATCGAAACAAAATATTTGTTAATATGCTCTGCTAGTTCGATCACTTCTTCATTATGAACTGAGTGTACTACTGTAAGAGGACGCACAGGCAGAATAGTTACAGAATCATACTGTTGCTGACGCTCTGTTTTAATTTGTGAATCAATTTCTTGAAGGATTTCGGAATATTTTTCTTTGGCTAACAGAGAAAGTGTAAATATTTCTAACGGATAATTAATGAAGTTATAAGTTTCGCAAATAGATTCTAATAAAATATTTTCGTAATTAGTATCCATTTTTAGAGGTTTAATTGTGTTAAACATTTTTAATGCATAATTGGAATTAGTAATGCAGCCATTTAAAGTGCTGTCAATCTTTCGGATTTCAAATATACTTTGTATATAATTTTTTTTCGGAGAAGAAGGAACAGAAAATAATTGCAAGGGGTATTGAGGTGAATTTTGGTTATAAATTAGGGACAGATTAGTATCTAACACACAGTGAAGTTTTTGGGTTTTTGAAGGAGGAGGAATTAATATTTTTAACGAACGATTAATCGAAACATAATATTTGCTAACATACTCTGCTAGTTGGATCACTTCCTCATTATAGACTGAATGCATTACTGGATAAGGACGCACAGACAAAATATTTACAGAATCATATAGCTGCGGAACTGCCATTTTAAGCTGTGTATTGGTTTCTTGAAAAATTTCTGAATATTTTTCTTTGGCTAACAGAGAACGTGTAAATACTTCTAATGGATAATTAATGAAGTTATAAGTTTCGCAAATAGATTCTAATAAAATATTTTCGTAATTAGTATCCATTTTTAGAGGTTTAATTGTGTTAAACATTTTTAATGCATAATTGGAATTAGTAATGCAGCCATTTAAAGTGCTGTCAATCTTTCGGATTTCAAAGATATTTTGTAAATATTTTTCTTTCGGAGAAGAAGAAACAGAAAATAATTGTAAAGGGTATTCGTGTGAATACTGATTATAAATTAGGGGCATATTAGTGTCTAATACACAGTCAAGTTTTTGAATTTTTGGAGGAGAAGGAATTAGTATTTTCAGTGAACTATTAATCGAAACATACGATTTGTTAATATGTTCAGCTAGTTTGATCACTTCCTTATTATGAACTGAGTTTACTACTGGAAGAGGTCGCACAGGCAGAATAGTTACAGAATCATACAGTTGCTGAAGCTCTGTTTTAATCTGTGAATCAGTTTCTTGAAGGATTTCTGAATATTTTTCGTTGGCTAACAGAGAAAGTGTAAATATTTTTAATGGATGATTAATAAAGATACAAGTTTCGCAAATAGATTCTAATATATTATCTTTATAATATGTATCCATTTTGAGAGGTTTAATCTTATTAAATATTTTTAGTGCGTGATCAGAATTAGTAACGTAACTATTCAGAGTATTATTTCGGATTTCAAATATACTTTGTAAATAATTTTCTTTTGGATAAGAAGAAATAGAAAATAATTGCAAAGGATATTCGAGTGAATGCTGATTAAGAATTAGAGGCATATTAGTGTCTAATATACAGTGAAGTTTCTGACTTTTTCGAGAAGAAGCAATTGATATTTCTAGCGAACGATTAGTCGGAACATAATATTTGTTAATGTGCTCTGCCAGTTGGATCACTTCCTTATAGACCGAATGCATTTCTGGAAGAAGACGCACAGACAGTATATTTACAGAATCATATATTTGCGGAACCTCTGTTTTTATTTGTGATTCAGTTTCTTGAAAAATTTCTGAATATTTTTCTTTGGCTAATAGAGAAATTGTAAATATTTTTAATGGATAATTTTTAAAGATAACATCTTTGCAAGTATGGTTATGAGTTTCAAATTTTAATTTCAAAAAATTTTCTAATGAAGACGAAATGAATGTTTCTAGTGGATAATTTAAAGTAATGCAATGGATGCAAACGCTTTTTATCAGTCGATTTTCCCAATTTATCTCTAAAAATTTCCGTTCCGGAGGAAAAACAGAAAAAATGGAAATGACGTCCAGTGGCTGAATAGTGGATTTGCAAATTTGTTGAATTACAGCATTCTCAATGAAAACAGCTGCAAAATTTTCGCGCTTTTGTACAGAAGTAAAGAAAATATTCAATGGATCGTTAAGAAAGGGATGGGATTTAAAAATTTGCTTCACTAAACCCTCTTCGAATTTAGGATTAAACTTAATTTCTAATCGAGGAGAAAATATTAAATTCTCATTTATTGGATGAATATAATCACTATCTGTCCACGTACTTTTCAGAAGACGATATTTTGTTTGCAAACATTCATGCTGATCATTAAACCAGCTATGTTTAGATAGATGAACTATTTTGGAAATCTGTTGAAATAAATTAGATTCATATAAGATATTTGCAGACATCATTGTAGGAGCAGATCTAATTGTAAATATTTTTAACGATTCTTCTGGAATAGATATGATTTTATAAATATACGATAAACAATTTTCAAATCTTGGATTAATTTTCCTTTCTTTAGGAATATCATTTACAAATGTTTGCAGAGCGTTATGAACAGAAACATCCTGCTTGTATATATATTTCTGTACTTGAATATTTTTATTAATTTTTGCAAACCTTTCTTTTGGTGGCAGAGAAGTTTTAAATAAGTTAATGTTTTCTTGAATATGATTGGTGGAAATCCAAATATGTTTAAAGAAATCATCACAGAAAATTTCTGTAGCTTTTTCGGAAGAAACAGAAGAAATCTGAGATATTTTGATGGAATTTTGAATGCAGCATTTGCAGATATTGATACTATTTAATAAAGTTTCATATACGGAAGTTAGCCTCTGTTCTTTAGGATGAGAAGGAACGAATACACTTATTGGATGATTTTCTGTGATTACATCTATACAAACAGTTTTTAAAGGAGTAATTTCGTTAGTAATTTGAACTTGTTCTAGATCACACGAATAAGTTATGAATTTTATGGCATCATTTATGATTGTTTCTCTCATAGAAATGGCTTGCATCAATCTGCTTTCGATTGCATATTTAGCTAGTTCAGTTGAAAATTTCGATGCAGGAAACACGTTTAACGAATAATTAGCATCATTTAAATACTTGTTAATGTAAATTAAAATATCAAATTTGGGTTCCAGTTCAGTTTCTGAAGAAATTGAGGAAGGTAAAAAGATTTGTATCGAATCTTGGCCAAAAATGCAATTAGTACATATGTAGTCCAACGAAGAAAGTTCAACTTTTCTTTCTAATAATATTTCTTCACATTTATTAGATATAGGAATCAAATGTTTGCTATCTTCTATATTAATATCTTGAGATGATGCAAACTTATTCATGCTTACAAATTGTGCAGTTTGGAGTGGGCATTCAGAATATGCATTTAAAGCATAATGAAGAGGCGAAAAACTTTTGAATACGTATTGAAGAAGGTCGACTTCATACTTCTTGGAAGCTTTACTAAATTTAGGCGAAGAAACTGCAAATATATTCACTGGCTCATAAAAACCTGTTGAATTACTATAAAAACATTGATGAAGTTGAGTTTTGTGATTTATTTGTACTAAACTTTTATGTAAATTATCAGAATCAGAAAATATGTTGATGCTGTTGTAAAAATGCGTATTGTCAATACCAATTGATTGGTGTAAATCAGTTTGACCAACAGAAATTTTCTCAGTTATTAACGGATGAAAAATAACTGCTTGCAAAGAATGTTCAAGGAATATACAGCATTTCTGAACTGTCTGCAACAGATCAGTTTCAAATTTTAATTCAGATCTTTTTGATATTATCGGTGGAATCTCAAATGTTTTTAATGGATGATTAGTAAAAATAGAATAGATATCAATATAATTCAATGGAACAGGGTTGCAAACATGTAATTTGTTAGATAGACGAGGACTTACAGAGAAAACGCTGACAGCATTCTGAAAATACATTGAATGCACGTACATTTGTTGTAACAAATTAATTTGACTTAAAACATTTACAGGTTTCCAAGGTAAAAACATTTCAAATATTTGAATTGATTCATTAGACAATAATGAGATCACAGAAACGACTTGATGTGATTCTGTTTCAAAAATCGGTAGGAACTTCATTTTATCTAAACAAACAGGAACAAATATATTAAGTGGAAAATCGACATCGATATCACTAACACAAATGCACTGCTGAGTTTCATATTCACTTTTGCATTGTAACATTTGAGCAGGAACAATGACCAACATTAATTTCAGAGTATCTTGCAAATAATCGATACTTTTGTGAATTGGTCGAACAGAATGGATACGGTTTTCGATTCTCTTAATAGAAGGTGGAAGAATGCTAAATAATTTTATCTGATCTTCAAACAAAAAGGAACTTTTTAATATAGGATGAGCAAGATTCATTTGACATTTTGGAAACTGATATATCAAAGAAGGATGTTTGAGCATTTTTAACGAATCGTTGGCATATACATAATTTATAAGAAGATTTTTGTGGAAAATAGTTTCGTATTTAATTTGCAAGGGACTATGCTGACGATTACAAGTGAAAAATTTTATGCTGTCTTGTGGAATAACTGTATGCGTAGTCAGTTCATTTAGTAGCTCAGTTCGATATAAAATATTATCAGTCTCATGCGGAGAAACAGAAAACATCTTCAAAGAATTGTTTACACAAGAAATATATTTACAAATATTAGGCAACAAATCAGTTTCGTATTTTATATCAGAAACTGTTACTTTTGGAGATGATTGAGAAAACAAAGTTATGGACTGATCATAAAAACAGCCATTATTGTTAACAGTTTTTAATAAATCTGTTTCAAAATTTTTAATTGCTATTTGTTTTGCTGGCGAAGAAGTGCAAAATATTTGTAACGGATATTGTGCCTTCCTTAATTCTACCGAAGAATGATAGACTGTTGTTGGAAAGCATTCCAATTTTGTCAGTTTACATGATGAGTTAACATTAAAATCTGTTGAAATAATAAAATTTTCCAGTTTCTTCTGATTACCTTCTATACAGTTATTATCATAGGAAGACGAGGAATCCTTTAATGAATTATTAATTTTGAAAATCCTATTCGTTTCACAATTAAATGCCGACATTCTCGCTGGAATTTTATTTACCAATACTTTCACCGGGTAACTAAAATTACTAATTTGTATTTGTAAATGATTACTTTCTTCAAATTTACGGTCCACTTTTAATTTATTGACTGATGAAACTGTAAATATATTCGTGAATTCGTCAGTAATGTCTTCTTCTTTCGTGACATGTTCGATAAAATCGGTGTGACTCCATTCCGAAATTTGTAGATTATTATTATTATTATTTAAATGAGAAATATGCGATTCCTCTACCACACGAATCTGCACAAATAAATGATCAAAAGGCTCTTGAAAGTGATGTGAAGTACTTTCAGCATCCGATAACTGTTTATTTTTATTCGAAAAGTTAATTTTAATGGGAATTTCTGAATAATTTTCATTAACCAGAATAGAATTTAACGTAATGTATCTACAATAAGGATAAGAAACATTCGTTTGTGATATATTAAACACGTTTATAGGCAGATCTCTTACAGGATTTGCAACAAGAATGCAAAACTGCAAAGGATGGTGATATTTAATTTTCGGTTCGTTTAATGATAATCTTGGAACGAAAAATTCTCTCAATTTTACTTCAGGAAGGAATGTATAATTTAAAAAGGATCTTCGACAGCAAAGAATATTATCAGTTTTTTCAATACCTGAACCAAATTTTATTAAATTTTCTTTATATTGGTGTTCAAAATGCTTCTGCCGCATTTTTCTCGGATATTTTGTGATAGGAGAACTTTTGTTAAATGTATCCAAGAAATTAAAATAATCCAAATTTTGTTGATTATTATTAATCATATCACTTTTATATTTATGTTCTTGTAGCTTTGTATATGATAATTCTTTAGATAATAAATTATTGGTACCAGTTATTATAATTTCAGTTTTACTTAATGGTTTTTCAGGATGAAGATAATGTCTAACTGAAGTTAATTTTATGCAATTGTTTCTACTTGGAGTAAAGATGGCTGCACGCAAACAAGATTCGATGTTCTCTACTTGAATTTTTCGGCATTTTCTTTCAGCTATTACAATATCAGTAAAGAAAACTGGAGTTTGGAACCTTATAGAGTTGATGGAGTACTCTGCAGCATCGAAATGGTACTGTCCATTTAACTCTACAACTTTTGGTCTGGTAACAGGTAAGATTGATAGCGAATTTTCACAGTTGATGCTAGTAACAGTTAATCCACGAAGATAATTGAATATTTCACATTTCGAAACAGCACCCCTTTCCGGATAAAACCAATAAATAACGTTTTCAGAATTAAAAACTGCACGGCGATTAATCGGTTCGAAAACTTTTAATGCTTTGCTAATTTTAGGAATCGTTTTCGTTGTCTTCTGAGTTTGAGCAATATCGATTTCTTTTCTGACAACGATGCAATCGTTAACAGAACAGTTATCGGTGCGAACGCAAAGAGCTCGAAGAATTGTTGGCTTTTCGTTATAAGATACTACACAAGATTCGCTAAAACTCACCTGTTCGTGGCAACATAAATTCGGCAAACTCTGATGAATTCGTTGGTGACACTGTAGCACTTTGGTGGGTGTATCGAGCCGAAACATTCCATCTTTTATCTTAGCGCTACGAACCGTGGTGGGAAGAATAAGGCTGGTGATAACGGTAGGAGGTAGATCTTGCGAAATTTCAGACGAATTTTGGATACAGGAAAGGTTGAAGGATGTCAACGGTTGGACTAGAGAGAGAAGAGTTGGCACCTTTTCTTCTTGTGACATCGAACAACCACCTGTCGGCCATTCTGACTTAAGCAGAGCAGAGACAGCGGAGCTCTTAGATTCTTTTAATAATGCAGATGCCCAAACCGAATTCTCATAGTGACGACTACTTAGATGTTCTATGTCGAAAGTACTATTCACTCCAACAGAACTGTTAAGAAATGACTTTTTGTAATTTGGTATCCATACCACATATAACGAAGTAGCTGAAAATGTAAACAAAATTCATTTATTTACTTTAAACAAAAAATAAAAATTATTATTTAAAAAAAAATAAAAAAAAATAAATAAATATACGATAAAAATGATTTTTAACGGCAGAGGGCGTAATGTAATCGATTAGATTTCGATCACGTGGCGAGCGATGCGATTGATGAGTTTAAGTTTACGAATTTTCGTTATAATAGAATATATTCTTTTTTTTAAATAGATAAAATTAATTTATTTTAACCATCTCTAGTAATCTTTCCAGTTTTTGACGCCATTAAATACAAAGTCACGTTAAAAATAAAATCTAACACGGTCAAGGCTAGAGTTACCACGTCGTTGAAGGTCGTTTCGATTAAAAATGTTTCTATGAATCGATATGAACGAAATTTTGAAAGTCAGCCGTTATATTTAGACGATTCATATTGATGTTCAAGTGTTTACATCCACAGTTCAGGTTGTTAAGTGTTATTCTGTATCCACAGCCACGCGGCTCAGTGGTCTAGGGGTATGATTCTCGCTTCGGGTGCGAGAGGTCCCGGGTTCAAATCCCGGCTGAGCCCATTTTGTTGGTGAAACATTTTTCTTTTTACATAGTCTCCATATTTAATCCTCGTAATTTTAACGGCAAAAATTCGCGTAATTAATTTAACCGCAATTTTTTTCTCGCATAAAACAACGCCCTAGTTACACTTTTCCGCCGATAGATGTCGCATCTTTACTAAAGTAATTTTTTCCTTAATTTTTAAAGAAACCAACGCAATATTCGTTCGAAATTAATTTATAAAAGTAATTAAATTTAAATAAAAACGAACCTTTTTTCGTCGTTACAATCTTAGTTTTTTTAATATCGTTCTTTACGTTTCCGGTGGAAAATATATCCCATGATTTATTTCGAAAGTCGCTATCGAATTTTATAATCCTACCGGTTGTTTCGTTCTTGAATATAGTGAATTTATCTAATATCAAAAACAATAAAAAGTAATGAAAAGAAATAAATATAATAATATATTTTTTAATTATGAAACTATTCAACAGATGGCAGTATGATCGGTCAGATTTAAAATCTTACACGTGTTTTCGACGTCGCGTACGTCGTCGACGAAAAAACATTTCTCGGTGATGACGTTTTTCGGTTTTATGACGTCGTGCGAAGGTAATTCTCGACGATTAACTGAAGTGAAAAGCATTCGATGGATAATTACTTCTTCTTTCCAGTTTTTTATTCGAAATCCTGTTTATAAATATTTAAACGATTTATAAAATTCATTTTACAGTTTTTATTTTATTGTTTTTTTTTATATCTACCTTTATGGGATAACTGCGCTTGGACACTGCATATTTTTTTCACGACTCCTTCATCTGTTGTTTCCTTTTGTTTAACTGGATAAAAATAATAGAACAGAATAAATAAATTAACATCTGACGACAGCATCGGAAGTCAGTATTAAGTCTATGGCATCCTATAGTAATCTTATTATTATAGGATTAATAAATTTATTCTGATAATCTATCAGAGTACTGTATAATCTTATTATTAAGTAACTATATGATATTGAGTTACTAAGTTATTATAGGATTACTAAGGACTAGTAATCTTATAGTGATAAGATTACTATACGATTACTATACTCTCCCATAGACTCAATACTAACTTCCGATGACAGGCAACCATTTATTCTATAACTTGACGTCAATATTAAGTCTATAGTAATAAGATTACTATAATCTCCCATAGACTCAGTACTGACTTCTGAAGCTGTCGTCAAGTAACCTCATTTTTTATAAATTTATAAAAATTATTTTTTGTTTATTATCGATGTATGGATTAATATCGAATGCATGTAAGTGATGAAACTATTGCATGCACTGTTTTGAATCTTTTCAAGTGTTTACGGTCTGTTGCGTATAATTTTGAATGCACACAGTACTCTGATAGATTATCAGAATAAATTTATTAATGTAGTAGTATGTTTATCGTTTAATTTATACAGTAATTAATTAGATGATATATAAAATTTAAATATCTTACCTTCTTCTTGTTTTTTCTCCTGCAGGTTTTTATATATTTCGAACTTAAACGATTGTTTACGCTGCTCCATTGGCTCGTCTCTGATTTCATTGTGGAAACCGGCAGTAGCCAGTACTTTCGAAAGCTCCGGATGAGTAGGTATTTCGTGTGTGAAACGTTTTTTATTTATATAGACGTTTCTTTCGCTGTTTATAGATTCATTTTCTGTTTGTTTAATAGTATGATCGTTATTTTTCTCTTTCAAATTTTTATTATTTTCTTCTAGATTTAAGTTGGAATATTTAGATTGGATGGAAGTGTCCTTCTTCGTTAAGATTTCGGTGGCAAAATTCCTGTCATAGTTACTAGTCAAAAATTTATTGTCTTTTTTTCTGTTTATGGAATGCCATTCTATGTTACTGCACAGAGATGCCATGCTTTTATTGTTTTTATGTCGATTCTGAGGTAAATTTTCGAATGAGTAAATTTTATGGTCTCGGCCGACTTCCAACGTATTTAATATCAATTTTTCATCTTTATTTGATTTAGAAGAAAAATATTTATCTTGTAATTCTTTAGTATCATGCTTTTTCTGTGCATCCGGTTGTTTCAGAATAGAATTTATAGGACTTGTACACGCATTCTTATCGGATTTTTCCTTAGGTATTTTTATGTTAGAATAAATCTGTGAAGATTCAGTAACGTTCTCAAACGATTCTGTATCGAAGTACTTATTTATTATAAGAATTTCTTTTTTCTTAGCTTCAAAATTTTCTGATTTATCTGTTTGAGTAAACTTATCCATTTCTGTTTTATATTTTCTAGAAGGAATTTCTCTTTCGTAATTAATTTTGCATGATTTTGGTTTAAAAACGTTGCTTTTTACGTGAAAACTTTGTGAAAATTCATCTTGTTTATTTAATTCTTCATAATTTACATCCCAATAAGAAGTAGTTCGATACGAGTTAACGCCTTTTGTTATGTCAGGTTTATTTTTGTAACTTTTCATATCAAGATATTCGTAGATTTCAGTCAAACTTTTATTTGATTCTTCAGAATTTCTACTTTCTTCCAGTTTTGAATATTTTGGCATCGAAAATTCCGAATCTTCCTGATAATTATTGTAAAACTTATTATAAGTTTGTGGATATTCTTCTACGTGTATTTTATCGCTAGATCTTTCATGCTCATATTTATCATCATTATGGGTATAATTAATTTTGTCTACTTCTACTTTCTTCGTGAGAGAGAAATTTTCGCCATAAATTCCCAAATTATTGAATCGTATAGGTTTGAACTTATTTTTCATTTCTTTGGAATTTTCATTTTTAACTTTTTCGTTTTCATTTTCGGATTTTTCGACATGAGGTATGTTTAAATAATTAAGATATTTTGATTCAAATTTTTGAGAATCTACATATTTCGAGTTTTCAAATTTTGGTTCAGATTTTTCAGAATTAAATGTAGAATATCCTGTAAAACGGGAGTCAGTTTTTAATTTTTCATCGCGAATCTCTGAAATTATTTCGCGAGATTTTGATGATCCAGAATGGCATTCAATTATCTCCGAGGTTTCTCTAACTGTTTTAACTGTTTCTCCTTCCTTTAACTCATAACGAGTTTCTCTATCATCAGAGAATTTTTCATATTTTTTGCCATTTTTATTTTCGACGTTAAGATGAGTAAATATTTCCTTTGACATATTATCCGAGGAAGATTTGGAGTCGACAGGCTGCTTTAAATATTCCTTTTGAATGCTCTTTTCTGTATTTTTACGACTTTTAGAGCTTTCTTCTTCGTAAGATTTAATTTTGAACATAATTTCTATCGGACTTTTTCGATACTTTATTTCTTCCTCTTTGGAAGAGCGAGTAGAATAGTCTTCAGAACTGAAATCTTTTTCGAAAGAACTTTCTTTCTGTGGTATTATATAAGAAAAACTATCAGTACGATAAAAGTTGTTATTTTCTGTATTTGTTCTGGTTTCAGTAAAAAGACGATCCTCCGATGATTGAAACGAGATAGAAGAGAGCGTAGACGTTTCGTCCGATATTGTATTTTCAGATGTGTTAGAATATTTATGTTTATCATCAGAAAATGTCGGCTGCTTAACTCTAAACATGACAGTTGGAGAAGGTGGACTTTTACATGTTAATTTTTCATCTTCAAATGAACGATACTCTTCGGTTTTCCTGATTTTAAACTTAGCTGTTGGTTTTCTGGATTTGGATTGCCATTCTTGTTCGGACGACGAAGAGTGCATGCTGTCATTTTCTTCTAACTTTTTAATGCGAATGACAGCCGTGGGTGAGGATGTTGTTTCCTTTTTGGACAATATTCTCATCCTACATCTTATATCAGGCCACTGTTCTTTTCTGATAAAAATTGGAGGCGATTCGACAGATATATCTGAAGAAGACACATTAATGTTTGCAACGTGCTTAGGGCTGTTAGATCTGTTAGATTCGACGCTCGATAAAGTGCTTTTCTCTAAGCTTTCCGAAGACTGCGTGTTTATTGTTTCGTCTTGTGAAGTTCCTGTACTGCGATCTTCAAAAACAAAAGAACAAAATTATTTTATAAAATTCAAATTAAATTTTAATAACTATAAAATTGCAAATATTAACGCACTTTTTCTGTGATAAGTTGATTCTGATGATTCTCTCGTATAGAATTCTTTATTGAGTTTCGTTTTACTGTCTAACCAATTTTCATGTAGTCTCGAATTTACTTTTACATTGTTTCGACTATATTTTGGCATTTGATCTGTAATGTAAATTTTCCCAAATGCAAAATTAAAAATACAGATATAAGAAAATTTTATATATATGAAACATACATATATATATATATATATATTACCTTGTGATAATATCTTGCATAAATAAATTACATATTTAATATTAAAAAATTAATACTCAAATTATTAGATATGAAACAACCATTTTCTAAAAAATATTTAATTATAGGAAACTAATTATATTTTCATAAAATATAATTAGTTTCCTATAATTAAATATTTTTTAGAATGTTAGGTGTATATAAAATCTTGGATATATACTACAAGGTGAAGAAAAACTTCGTCGCAAAATTTTGTGTACTGATAGGGGACCTCGAAATAAGTCGAAAATGTCTAATGAACACATGATCTAAATGCACCGTTTTTCAGTTATAATCCTTTAAAGCTAGCCAATCATCATCCAGTATATAAAGCGTCACGATGCGTCACGTTGCCAAGACGCATCGCATTGCGTCGCTCTCTTACTAACGGGTAGTAAGAAGGCGAACGACGCGTGTTGGCAACGCGATGCGTCATGATTTGTGTATTCGATGCTGATTCGCTAGCTTTAAAGGGTTATAACTCGAAAACGGTGCCATTTAGACCATATGTTCATTAGACATTTTCGACTTGTTTCGAGGCCCCCTATCAGTACATAAAATCTTACGATGAAGTATTTCTTCACCCTGTATATGTATATATATATATGAATCTTGGATATACAGTAGGAGCTACGTAATAGGTGGAACCGGAAAGCATAACATAAGTCGAGGTAACTACAGATTCCTATAGCTAATTTCAGGTACATATATATTAGATTGTTAACTGGCTCTTTATTATCAAGAAAACACAAATTATAAAAGTTGTAGTTGTAGTAGTATGTAGTTGTAATTAAAGATTCTTAATCAACAAATCAGCAAATGAAATATGCTGATTAATTGTGAATTAAACAAATAGACGAGGGGGCAGGTCAAGAAGTTACATATCTCCTAATTTATGTAAGTCGGGGTATTATTGTATATGAATCTTGAATATGCATAAAATAGAATCATTATAAAAATATAATGATTCTATTTTATGTATATTCAAGTAATTTTTTTTTATTAAACCTATAATGAATATTTATTAAAGGAAAGTACAGGTATAATTCTTCATAAATTAGAAAATAATGAATATTTAACGATTTTAAGTACATTTTAACAGATTAACGATAACTTCTTCCTAGAAATTATAGATTTACTATACATTATTAATCATAAAAAGTATTATTATTTTTTTTACCTCTTTTGGTCTTTAAATCATTCAGTTCTTTCCAGTCATTTTTTGTTATTTTCTCATTCCTGTTCTCATACTGATTTTTAAAGAAACCATCCACATTTCCTATGTTAGTTTTTGTTTTAGTATAATTAAATTCCGAAGTTTTAATTGTTTTCCTCTTAATTCTCTTGTTTCCTTCATATTTTATACAGTGTTCATGAGTTACTTCAGTAGCTTGTACGGTAGATTTTTTAACATCGTCGTTTTCGGACTGGTTTTTGACATCAATATCTAATCGTTGGGATTGGTTACATTTCATATTTAGATTTTTAAACTGGTGCAAAATATTCTTGTTATTGCAATCTTTTTGTTTTATTCTAGTATCGAAATATGAAAAATTCTTTTCTGCAAAAAAATATTAAACAAAACTTCAATCTTGATTAAAAAAAAAAAAACATTTAAATTACATACTGATTTTTATTTTCTAGATCACGAGTCGAATTAATTTATTCAGATCTGATATGCGATTATTACGATTGGATCGATTAATATAAAAATTGTGCTACATTATTTCTTTTATTTAATTAAAAATGCAAAATGTGCAATAACTGCAATTATAAATCTGTCCTAGATAAACAAAAAATGTTTATTTTTAATGCTAACCTGCGATTCTTGTAGGTGTACTGAGATGTGGATGGTGCCTTAAGGTACGTCCTTCGCCTTCCAAGTGACCTACACCGAGACTTTCGCAAGCCTAGGAGAAAAAAAAAAGTAAAGTGACAAGTTGATTAATTTCAAACTGTTTTAAGTTTCATAATAAATAAGGGTATATATAATTTATTATTTTATTATTTAATGATTTAAACTACACAGGTTAAAATGCTATATATAGGCTAAATGTGTGTTTTCAGAAGTTTAGTTTAGCGATATTTTAATTACATAATACAGAAAACTGATTATAATATTGAAAAATATGAGAATATATCTATTAAATTGAGTTTTTTTTTTTATATAGAAATTCAAAATTTTCGGATTTTGTTGAAGAACGTTCGTTCCATTCTCCTTTCCATTTCGACTATATATGGTAAATATAAACTTTTAAATATATATAATTTATTTTTTTCAATATGTCATCGAGTAAATTAACAATTATCGATAAGTATCATGTTAAAGGTCCATTCATGTTAAAGGTAATTAATTAGTTCAGATTGATGTGGCTCACGTTAGGTTTCAACTATTGATCGAAATTATCCATCTCACGAAATCGTGTCGTCACGAGGTAATACATCATGGTTAACTACTTTGGAATTAAAGATATTGAACAAGATGAGGTCAAGGTTCTTTTTGGTCAGAAAATTATTGTAAGAAAACGCAAAGTGAGAGAATATTTAGTAGAAACACACAGCAGTCTTAAAACGAAAATATACCATTTATGAGAAAAATTAGTAAGCTAAAACAAGGATTTTTGGTTAAAAAAGTCTTTTCTTGAATGTATGATACCAAAATTATAAATCTGCATACGAGTATTAGGATTACAGATAGTGAAGAATATCACTTGCGAAACAGTACTTAAAGAGTTATAAATAAACAATATCTAATTAAAGTTATTAACAAGTTAATACTTAAAAAATTAGCATTAGACTCACCCAAGAAGCGTCTATTGTTGTTATGATAGCATTTCTGCAAGTACAAGCGTTAGATCTAGATTTGTTGTGTAATTTAGGTCATAATATATTTGCTGAATATAAATGAATGAATGCTGATGTAATATTTTAATTATAAAATCAATACAAGGTTTGTTGATTGGATACTACACTATACTAGTATCAAATATCGCAAAATTTGTGTCTTTTATATTAGATTTTAATCCAACGAAGACCTACATAATATTACAACAATGCATAATTCGGTGCGAATATAATAAGAAATTTATCGATTTATATTTTTATTCCTATTAGTCTCAATATAATTTTAATTACGGAAAAAATCCTGTTTTGAAGTACAGAGATGAGCAGTTTTTGAATAAATAATCATGAGAAATATTTAACATTCCCTCATAAGGAAAATTCCGACAGATTAGAACGAACTTTAATATATTCAAACCGCTTGATTAATATTCATATTTTATACACCAACCTCACCCGTAACCTTTGAACCTAGAATTATCCGGGGAAAGTGTCGAAACGTGAGAGAAACAGAGAGAGAAAAACGTGAAGACCCAATTTCGGGGGTGGCAGTTTCGGGTACGCAATTAGGTCATTGCAAACCGAAGTCTATCTTAAGGACATCAGGTATATTGCTCACAAAGTATCCCATTTAAAACAGGTTGAAATACTCCCGATTCAAATTTCCTACCTGTGTAAAACGATAAATAACTCGTTACCGAATTACGCAATTCTAACACCTCACCTTACTCACCTGATCGACGTAAATAGTGGTTACATCATTTCTGCTCCTCTTTACGGTCTTAAAATGTCCATTACGATTTTCACTCTTGCACTTGTATGGATGTGGATTTATGTCCAATCCGCCATCGGATTGGTTGTTTAATATTCGGAAATTGTATACCATCCTAGTTAAAAAAATTTATATTAAAACATTTTAACACTTAAAAGTAGACATTTTTAATATATTTTGAATAAATTTGTTAAATATTTTGAAAACACAGCAGTTAAAATCAAAACAAACTTCAAAACGTCACCACAAAACCATTAAGAGATTTTAATAAAGTGAAACAGTACTATATTTGTTTTTCTAACGTGAAGTACTTTATAACAAATTAAAAACCTCACCTGAAGTATTTTTCATCAATATAAATGGCACATCTTGACCTGGATTAGGTCGGGAGGTGTAAATACACTCCCGACCCTCTAAACGCTATATTCCCGTGTACACTAAAATCCGAGAAAAACGTGTTGTATACCAACAAATTTGTATCGTCAGATGGCGTATTGTTTCCGGTTTTTCAACTGACGTCAAAAGTTGGAAAGTTGTAATGGACAAATTAAAACAAAAATAGGACAAAGTTCAAATGTTCAGGACATGTCACAGGAAGAGATCACAAAAAATTGAATCGATTTTCGATAAATTAATTTCTATAATCCAATTTTTATTCTTTATTTTTGTGAAAAATAATTTTACAAGAGGAATTATCATCAAATTTCAGTAGAATACATACTTCCCATTGACAGGAGAGGGTTAAAAACTTATTTTGTAGGCGTTTATTTACGGAAATTATTACGATGACACATTATTTTATACCCGAAACCGGATAGGACAGGATTCAAACACAAACAGTTATCTAAACACTAAAAAGCTAAAATCCTGTTCTACTACCTCCAAAAGTTAAAGTGCATAAAGGGTTAAATTTAATTTAAACGTTTTTAAAAGGAAATAATAAAAATTCAATCACATTATCAGTATACCCACACGCAAAAGTGTTTTCAAAATAACTTTAGGATCATTTTTAATAAGTGACGACTATAAATAATTATCCTGATTATCTCCTGGAAGATTACTGGGTACAGTATGACACAATAATTTAAATCCAGACAATATGAAAATTGCAAAATTTCCATTTTTTTTATGTCAAGTACATTTTTATAAAAGTCTTTCTTCAATTATACTTTGCAAAAGTGTTTAAAGAAATATAAATAATAATAATTATTTTTATTTTTTTTTAATTTGTAGACATTCTTTTGAACCTTTTTTGATAGAAATCTCTTTAGTAGAGTATTTAAAATTTAATTAAAAATTGTTTTTTATTTATTAAGATTTAGTTATAAATTAAAAAATGAATATATTGTTTTTTGATTTTTGTTGTTCATCTTATTAATTATTTAAAATTATTTTTAAAGCAAACATTTTATGACAGACAAAATAATTATTAATAAATTCTAACCTGAAAAATAGCGAATAATTTTTACAAAAAATGAATAATTTAATTGAGAATACACGTGGAAAATACAAAAATATATTTACAACTAATAATTATAACTTGACGACAGCATCGGAAGTCAGTATTAAGTCTATGGGATCCTATAGGATTACTATTCTCTCTCATAGACTCAGTACTGACTTCCGATGCTGTCGTCAGGTTATAGAAAGCTAAATATTGATTTTTCACAAAACAATAACAAAAAAATTCATATACATGAATGACGAAAGTAATGCCTTGTGACGTCAGATATAGAGTAACGTAAATCTTACTCATACCTAATCATAATAAAATTGTACAGTATATATTTCTGATCTAGGCAGAAATAACCAGGGACAGAGAAAATGCGAGGCCCGGGGCAGCTAATATTTTTGAGGCCCTTCAAAAAAAAAAAAAAAAAAAAAAAAAAAAAAAAAAAAAAAAAAAAAAAAAAAAAAAAAAAAAAAAAAAAAAAAAAGACAAATATATAGTGGTAAATCTACAAGAAAAGCGAAAACATTGAGAGAGAACTTCAAATTATGACAAACACTGAAGCTCGAACAGTATAAAAACATACAAATATATTTTTCTAACATATTGAGTTATAAACTGAGGTCCGGAGCAGCTGCCCCTCTCTGATAGCCACTGGTAATAACTGTTGTCAGTGTTTATATTTAAAATACTGATTGATGTACAGAACCGAAATGTATGAAGTTATCTTTAAGAATAAAGTTTGCGCTAACACGGCTCCAGAAATGACAAATCGCTAGCGCCATCTATAATCGAATCAATTAACTATAAAAAATATATATTGAATGCGAGATAATACAGTATATATATCAGCGCTCACTTTTGTTTTATAAACAATAGTCAAGTAACACAATAACAAATATCATGTACTGTCATTACTATGACTTAAAAAGATTTTGTTGTTAAGTCTGGCGATTCATGGAGTGGGAAACTCTGTTCTAAATCTCATTTCTGTCATTATTATTAAAATTCTGACCTGTTGTCTCAACTTTTTTGTTGAGTCGTGGCAACTTCCAATATGGCGTCGCGCAGTCGAAACGACATTAAAACTTGCTGTTATAGTTTGTCAAAGTTAGTTGTGTGGGTTCAGACTGCGCATGCCTTATCTAGACTTGTCTATTGTGTAAAAAGTACTGTCATTACTATGACTTAAAAAGATTTTGTTGTTAAGTCTGACGATTCATGGAGTGGGAAACTCTGTTCTAAATCTCATTTCTGTCATTATTATTAAAATTCTCAACGAAATGCAAGCTTATCGCACGAATATCTCATGATTACATGGCATACAGCCAATTATGTTTAATTGGATGCTTCCTGTTCTTTCTAATTCCGCGATCAGTCATATTGATTCATCTCGAAAATTTTATATCATTACTGTATCGCTTATATTTCTTACAAAAATTGCTCTTAGTTTGCTACTAGTGTCAGTGGTAGATTGAGCATTGTCTTAAGTGTTTTGTTATTTTTATAGATCAATTTATTAAAATATATTGTTAAATACAATTAATAATTATCAATAACAAACAAATCTTATGCGATAATAAGATAATAATAGATAAAAGTTGTAATGTATGTATTTATGAATGCGGGGACGTCACGTTCACGCACTTTTGTTGGAAAGTATTTTTGGCAATGAACCAAATAGTTCACTTTTCGTTGTAGAGAACGAGTTTTACAGAAGGACGTTTTATTTTTTTTTCCGATTTCAGTGTTAATTGTTCGAATGGAAGGAATGTAGTTTACCTAGTCGGAAAAAAATTCTCCTTGCACAATAATCAGGAAGTATTATTGTTATTTTTTACTGATTTATTACTCTTTCCATTAAAAAATCGATACATAGTAAACAGAGCGCCACGTCTGTATTTTCGATCTGGCGTAATACACCTTTTTTCTTTCTTTTTTTCTTAAGTTACAAATCTTATTTACAAAACTTAAGTGGGCTTGGGTTGTTTATTCACCAGTTTTTAACGTCAAAAATATTTTTTATTCGGTTGTTTCACTTCGACAACTACAGTTCCGTCGCTCGAAATCCACTTCCTGTTTTCGGTCGGCCATTTTCGATAATCGATGACGCAATCGCGATAACCAATAGCCAGCGGCGAATCTGGTGGTGTTGCCGAAGACGAACTATTATAACGATTACTACAATATGGTCGAATTAATCTAGGAGGGGTAGAAGGTGGTGTGGTGTAGTCTCTCTCACATTCTAAAGAGTTCGCAAAACCGTTTAGAGTGGTTTTAACTCTGGGAAGATTAAAGTTGGTTTTCATTCTGGTGGGCGTTTGCGTTTGCCGATCTTTGGTTTGTGTTTGCAATAAATTAACTTGTATTTTTTTGTCGTAAGCTTTGTTTCCTCCATCGTTTCCTCTGATATAAATGACTTGACTGGCTCTAGTTGAGATTGGTTTACGGTTCGATGTCATTTGTATGTTGATCACATTTCCACCCGCCTTCGTTTTTGTAGTTTCTACTACATCAACAGGATTGCTATCGTTACTCCACTCAAAAGTTCTGTTACTGTTAATCGATACTTCCGGCATGGACAGTTTGTTAGTTTCGTCTTCTGGCACTTCGTCGTCTTCGATTTCTTCGTGATGATGCGTAGTCGTGGTTTCCGTATTCAGTTCTCCATCGATTAATTCAGTTACTGCACGTTCTACATCACGATCGACGACTTTACGGCTCTTGCTAGTATAATTGGTGAGTTTGCCGTGAAGTTTATCCGAACTGCTGATTGACATGTTGTGATAAGCCTGCCGGAAAATTAGAACACTAGATTTTGTATAATTATATAAAGCAATTTTAAAATTTACAAACACTACTTACATCAGCAGTTAACTGGAGCCACGGTTCGTCTTCGTATTCTAAGTTTTCTTCTTTTGTTTGGTGAGAAATTAGGCGCGTATCTGTCTTTTCTGCCACAATTTCACCCGATTTACGCTTTAAATAATAACAATATTAATAATTAAATTGAAAAATATTAAAAAATAATGCAGATATTTACCTCTGTCACTTCGTTATCTTCAATTTTAGTGTCTTCTGTTGTCTTAGTAGTAATGTGGGGACCAGTATCAGAGATGACTTTACCATCTTCCAAAATGATTTGCCTTTTCACTCTTGTTTCCACCTAGATGAACAAGAAAATTCATTCAATAATAGTTTGCCTTACCTGATGACAGCTTCGGAAGTCAATATTAAGTCCTGGAATTCTATAGACCAGGGGTTCTTAACCGGGGGTATGGTAACCAAATGCTGGGGTATGGGACTCGAACTCTAAAGTACAGTAAATTCAAGCTGTTGACATATTTGGAGGTCATACTGGCAACTAATATAAGGAATGGTGATTATTATTTCGACAGTCAAGTGAAGGGGGGTATCTGGAATCATCAAAAGGTTAAGAACCCCTGCTGTAGACGAACTATATAAGATGTAGATAGCGTAGTAAGATTACTATACTCTCCCATAGACTCAATACTGACTTCCGATGCTGTCGTCAGGTTATAGATATGTACTATATTGTAAACATTTTGACAGTTTGATACAAAACGTATTATTCTATATTAAAATGGTTACCTGTCTCGTTGTGTGATTTGTTACTTTCCTGGACGTTGTCCACTCTTCTGTTAAAAATAATAATAATAAAATACTAGTTTTTTTTATTTCTGCTAAGCAACATACAATAGATTTCTATAAATAATAAACAATAGAATTATTTAGGAATGGGAGATAATTGAGCTGTAACAGAATAGAATTGACCAAAAGTCTTTTATGTTCCAATTGTCTTCGTTTTTTAAACACGAAGAAAACTGAATATATAACTCCCATGTTCTGTTTATTGGTTGTTATCAGTAACTTTTATTATTATTTTCTTTCACAGAAACTTAATTTATGCTGATACTTGTTTAATTACATCGATGGAAACAGAAAATTTTGCGATATCTGTCGTCTTATATTCGGGAAGGATGAGGAACCAAATCTGCCACGTTATCGCGTTTCAGTCACAGATTAGTTTTGAAAGAATCGACGAAATTTTTAGTAGTAAGTAGGTTCGAATTTTGTTACTAAAATAGTAAATATTTTTTTTAATTAGATCAATTTTTTAATGAAATGTAGAAGCACTACTTACCTTGCTTCGGACTTTGGAGATTTGTTGATATCTGCAAAAAAAAAAACAAGATTTAATTATTGTATATATAAATATAACATATTACACACTTTACAGTTCGTCAGTACATTAATACACGAAAGTATTTACTATATAAATACATAAAAAAGTAAAAATTAATAGGAGCAAGGTCGTACTACGTTACGGCGAAGGTTGTTTTCGGAGAAGGGTTTAGTATTGATACCACTTCCTGTACTGCTGCCACTACTCCTGCTCGTGTGATCTCCATCCATGACATCAACACCTGGATATAAAGAAAATAATTTTTCCAACGTTTTGAAATTATTCCTTAAAAAAAAAAAAATACACATTATGACCCAATTGACAACACCCCAGACAAACAGGCGGAACTGATGAGTGCATTAAGGTGAGAAGATCACTTCCTTACTAACTTTTTCCTCTTCTGATAACTTATCGAAAGAGGAAACACAGTAACGCAACTCGAGAAACGTACATATTAATTATTACACGGCACTAAATACCGACGCCCTATTTTAAAAATGGGGATTTTTATAATGGAAACGATTATTAAACTCTCTCTCTCCGTAGGGATCCACTCGACCCATTTAGAGGTTACTCGTACGTTATTTGCAAATTGTAGACTCATTGCTTTTTAAAATTTTTCGCAATTCGTTGAGCGTAACAAATATTTCGTAATTCGAATTATGCAAACGATAAAAGAGAAAAATAAATGGCATCCGAAGTGACGTCACTTTGTGTGTATATTCTTCCCTGTATATACTCCAATTGAGAAGGTCTACTACAAACAATGGCGATACCGATTTCAAGGTTACGATACGCATACACCAAAACGGATAAAACTATAAATATGTATATAAATATTACAAAGATTTCACAACAAAAGAAAAATTATAAAATTGGTATTCTGTCTGTACGGATATTTAAATTTTTGATATCCTACACGAAAAGATATTCAGTAAAATAACTAGCAACAAACTCGATTTTTTTTTTTTTAATAAGATTTAAAACAATATGAATGGAGAAAATTAAGATAACATCGATCTTTATGTGAAAGAAAACAATGAAAGTTGCTATAAACTGACGACAGCATCGGAAGGCAGTATTAAGTCTATGGGATCCTATAGGATAGACTTAATCCTGCCTTCCGATGTGGTAGTCAAGTATTTAATCTATGAAATTTATAACATAACAGGACATTTGTCGATGCGCATTTCATTCCGAATATCAGTGTAAAATTAAATATTTCACTTTCACGTTCGGAATACTTCGAAATTTCGCTTTTATGTTTTATATAGGGTGAAGAAAAACTTTGTCGTAATATTTTATGTGCTGATAGGAGACCAAATTTCAAGGAAGCAAAAACAAAAAAGAGAAACAGCAAGATGTTTTCTTATAACACACAAAATAATTTGACTTATTTACACTTAAAATACGCGATTCAAAACACACACCACAATAGTTTTATCAATTTAATATTTAGCGATATGCACTGTACATTAATAACATGCTTTGTATACATTATACTGTTGCGGTCATCGAGTTAGTGGTACATAAAATTAATAAATCTACGTTAAATTTGTTTTATGTTAATTGTAAAAATAAAATGAGAAAAAATATGTTATGGATATAATAATAATTATGTTTTGCACACACAAATATATTTCTAAACGAAGATATTACCTTTTTACAAAATCCATTCATTGACTATCGTAGAGAAACTTGCTGTAGTCAGCGGCATAATTGGCATGTTTATATCTATAGTATAGTTCAAATTTTATCCGCATGATGTCGCCTAGATCGGCACTTAGATTTTTTTTTTAACAAATACAGTATTAAAAATTTTAAGGGAATTTCTTAATAAAAAAATCGAGATTTCTAAATAAAAAAAATTCTGACAGAAAACATTTTATAATGTAACTTACCTGTTAGATAAATTTATATATTTTGTTATTAAAATATAAAATGGCATGCATGGGTATAATTTCAAATTAAAAAAAACGTTTTAAATTTGATATTAATTATAAAAAAAACACACTAAAAGAGGAAATGATAAATATTAAACAGAAGGTCAGTATTACTTTATGGAGTATTGTTAACATTCTATATATCAACATGTATATCCTGTACAGAATGGTATAAATTATAGGCGATGCATTATTTGGGTTTTTATAAATAAAATATTTCACAAAAAATATAAGAAAAATATATAATAAGAGTTAAATTGTTTTGAATGTGAAAACAATATTTATTTTTATAAAATGATTAACAAGTGAGTTGGTTAAAATAGAAATGGCGTAATTCATTCTGAATGAGTTTTTTGATTAATGATTACGAATAATTGGCTGTAAGCTTATGACTCAATATGTACAGGTAATTAACTAGTGCATAACTTTCTATATTTTGGTAAAAGTTTGTCTTAAAACATTTCAAATTATGTATCAAACCGTATATAAGTTTGTAGCCAAACATCAACAGCCATGTATAAAAAAACTTAATACTATATGATTAAGTCTATGGGATCATATAGTAATCCTATAGTTTTAAGATTACTATAGGATAACTATATGATCCCATAGACTTAATACTGCCTTCCGATGCTGTCGTCAGATTATAGCTCGGAAAACGTTTGAATGTTTCAAGCATCATAATTTGTTTCATTCTACATTTTGTTTTATACAGGGTGAAGAAAAGCTTCGTCGTAATATTTTATGTGCTGATAGAGGACTTCGAAACAAATCCAAAATGTCGAATGAACATATGGTCTAAATGGCACCGTTTTCGAGTTATAACCCTTTAAAGCTAGCCAATCATCATCGAGTTTAAACAAAGCATCGCGATGCGTCCAGTTGTCAAAGCGCGTCGCTTTCCTACTGATGAGTTAGTGAGAGGGCAGCGAAGCAAAGCGATACTTTGTGGTAACGCGACGCGTCGTGACGCTTTGTAAAGTAATGATGATTGGCTAGCTTTAAAGGGTTATAACTCGAAAACGGTGCCATTTAGATTATATGTTAATTAAACAATTCGATTTGTTTCGAGGTCCCCTATCAGCGCACAAAATATTACGACGAATTTTTCCTTCACCCTTTTAAAGCAGAATTGAATATTTTAACTATTAATTACTATAAGAGTTATAATTATTTATTACATCAAGAAATTAATGGCGTTAAAAAAACATCTCACAGATAAAAAATATTAAGTATGAACTCAACATCAGGTCCTACGCTAAATTTCCTAATTACGCCATCTGTTAGCGAATATTGAAAGTCATTTTTTTTAATTCGTGTGTAACGAAATCAGTCATATAAATTATATGCACTTACACAACTTGCATTTTAATGAAGTTTAATGAAATATTCTCGCATTGTAAAATTTTAAAATTAATTGAAAACTATGAGAAATCTATTAAAAAAAATATGGTACCTGTTATAACAAACTAAATTTTTTTTTTTTATCAATATTTGTTATCTTTTATTTTTTTAATTTTATGTTAAGTGTAGAAGGATTCGCCCATTTTCTTATATCAAGGACTACTCTCATTTTTAAATTAACCTATGGGCATTAATATTTTTTTAAGAACTCAAAACATTATATTATTAAATAATTTAAATTCAAATCGTATAAAAAAAATTATCCGAAAATATGCATAGATATCTATAAATTTTGAAAGATAATATTAAAATGTTTTAATTTATCGTATATTATTAAAATTTTCCTAGATCCTTTAATTCTGCATCATCTCGAATAAATAAAAGAACTGTGTGTGTTAAGGAGTTACTTCGTTGTCAAATATTGCCGGCAGGGGATATCTCAGACAGACACGACGTCACTGAGCACGAGGTGTCGTTTTACAGTTTCGTTTTTTCGTCTCCTTCCAGTTTCATCCTTTTTGTATTTTCTGTTGCTATCAAGTACAGCTAGTCTTATATAATTTTTGATATTAAAATATTTTAAACTGTGTAATGACTTCAACAGAGTGTTTATAACTGACATTCTGAAGAAAAGTCAGGTTTATAATATACCTGTCAACCATCTGTCCTCCACTAACTTAACTATTTTTGAACTAATCAGTAGCTGGTTCACAAAATTTAATATAAAACTACTGTATTTAAAGATGATTGAATATAGAGGGTTACCACTTGAGATACTCTCTTAATTTATACTGAACTATTTACTGATTTTTTTTTTTTATGAGGTTAGCCTGATGAAAATCTCGATGACACATCAATTAATCCGTTATCTTCAAAATGTTCAAACCTCAGAGGTTCGCCCTAATAACTTTTGAACTATTTGATTGATTCTTATGAATTTCAACAGAATGATCGGATCATTAAAGTCAGTTTTGAAATAAGATTAATTATTCCCGTAGCTTCAACCGTTTAAAAATGGCGACGTTTAAACTTCATGAGGTTTCCCTATAATGATTATGGAATTATTTGCTAGATTTTCGTGATATTCAACATATAAGTTATACCTGCGACAATAGCGCAATAAGAAATTTAGCAAGGAGGGTTCAACTAAAAAGAAAAATTCCGAAAAAAATCGAATTTTGTTTAAATAAAACTGCAATGTAAAATTATGCAGTTCGGTTTAAATTTATATTTACGTGACGATTGGCTTTAGTTTATTTTTACATTTGCATATAAACAAATTTCGATTGTTAAAAAAAAAAAAATGGATATAAGTAGCGATGGGGTGCAATTGTTTCATTTCATCTCACCTGACTGCGCCAATGACCAGTGAAGATGATTTTAGTGACATTTTTAAAGATAGTGGATTAGATCATTCATAAATAAAAGACACGATCGTAACGTTAAAAATTTTGGTTTTCGTGCGCTATAGCTCACAAAAGCCTTTTACAGAGACTCAGCCGTGTAGAATGTTCGCAGTCCTTGAGCGGATCACTAGCACAATTGATATATATGGTAAATCGTCTTTTATCTTGATCTAGTCATATGTAATCTTGTGATGATGAAAGGATTATGTTGAGCAATTCTGCCAAGTACACAATAGCTTCTACACGTGTACATTATCATTAGCTTTTGGGATTATATCAAAAAACAAAATTTCATATTCTAGTCACCAATATTTCTGGAAAGCCTTACCATTTATTGTATCTTTAACTAGAACACTCATTACGATAGCGATTTTCTTGTTCTATATACATTATACAGTAAGACTCTGCTTAGCGCTGATTTGTTTAACGTTGTTTCGATATAACGCGGTTTTTCCAAATTCTATATTTTTATTGATTCACTTTGGCGTGGATTTTCAAACCGTTATTCTTACATAAATCCGAAATCGCAGGAATTTGTTACATTGATACTCCTCTGCGGTCTCACAGTGGGTTTGATATCAGTTCAATGCAGTACATACGAAAGTCTGCTGAGGTCAGAGTTCATATTTATGATCATTCATCAGCGTTATTTTACAGTTAAAGTTTAGCCACTATTAGGGAAATTATGGATCAGTTTATACAAAATGATCCAAATTTTGATAGATGTTCAAAGGCGAGACAAAGTGTCATGGATGCGATGTCTCATTAACGACAGTTGCTTGCTGAACAAAACAGGAAAAGGAAAAAACGATCTTTCATTAGATGATTCTTAACGAAAAAACAAAAAGTATCAAATGTGAAAGAACCTTCCTCGTCACAAATTATTTAATTGAATATTTTTGATTTTCATGAATGATTTATGAATACAAATCGATATTAGCAATAAATATGTCTATAACTAATGTAATACAATAGTAATAACACATATTTCAAAATAAAAAAAAGGTATGTGTATTTTTTTTATTCACATTCCCGTTTCACCTATTTTCATTATTTACGTGTTAAGATAACCTCGTTTAACGCTTTGTTTTCTTGGAACGTATTCCCCGTGTTAAACGGGGTCTTACTGTAAATAATTTTTTTATTTAAACGACAATGACTATAGTTTATCTTCTTTTTTTTATGGCAAACTTGGTGGCTAAATAATGATTGCCACTTTTTACTCAAATAGAGTACTAAGGGAGTTGTTATGGGCAAAAAATAAATGTAAAAATATAGAAGCAAAGGGCCGTTCCAACTCAATCTACGTGATGACACACGTGAGCTTCTAACCCTGTATATTCTTCTATACAGGGTTAGTTCACGTGTGTCGTCACGTAGATTGAGTTGGAACGGCCCTTTGCTTCTTCTATATTTTTGCATTTATTTTTTGCCCATAACGGCTCCTTTAGTACTCTATTTGAGTGGAAAGGGGCAATCATTATTTAGCCACCAAGTACTATAGTTTATCAATAATTGCAAATTTGGCTTCGAACTTGAAACAAAATGGGTTTGCAAATATTTATTTGTAAATACATTTCTGGTTTTAGATTTTATAGTTTTGTGAGGATGCCTACTAATCTATAAAACTGCACTGTTTATTAAACTCAGCTTTTGGGAATATCACAAAATATATCAGATTTTCTCAAACTGTAATCTTTTAATAACGGTTTTAGATAATCAGTAATGTACAATGCAACCTACCTGGGAGTACATAATTCCAGTCTTCTTACAGAGCGAGTGAAAACTAGATAATATGCATATGATGGAGATTCTGTAGTTGGTTGGAATAAATGGCGACGACCATGAGAAACTGGCCAACAGACATACTTGAGGGCAAAATCTTTCATGCGAAACGCAAGAATTCATATGCAGATATTTGGAAAGATAGAAAATTGTGACATATCCAGTAGAATTTTAAAACTTTTTCATCAGTTTTTGACATCACTCAATACCTGACTAATATTTCAGTATGAACTTATATCTATAATTCTGGTTTTGTGAAGTAATTTCTTGTATTGATTGTTATAATTCTGAAAGCACACAACTAGGCGATTGTCTAGTTGAGACTAAGTCATATACAGTAAAACCTGTACTAGAAGGCCACCTTTCAGTTGCTGAGATTGTGGCCACCAAGCACAGGTTAACCACCAGACACAGTTAGCTACAAATTTCTTTATTAAACATCAAAGTTTAAAATACAAAGTGTAGAAGGCCACCTTTCAGTGGCTGAGATTGTGGCCACCAAGCACAGGTTAACTACCAGACACAGTTAGCTACAAATTTCTTTATTAAACATCAAAGTTTAAAATACAAAGTTTATGACACAGTTTCACATTGTTAATTAAATCTAAGGGAAAAAAAATCACTAATTAATGTCTGTTTGCAGGATTTTTTCACTTTAGAATGTTCAGCTGATAGAAGATCTAGAGCCCATTTGGCATTTCTGATCAAAATACGATTTGCTGGCCATCTAGTAGATGCTGCGCACAAGCTGGCGAAATTAAGTATCAGTAGCCATGGCCACAGAACACAGATGGCCATTTTACACAGTTTAAAAATCCTGCAATATGCTTGGGTAGATATTAAGGTGGTCACTAGCACAGGTTTTCCTGTATATATCTTTTTAAGTTTTGCACTTTACATTAAACACAGTACAGTAATTAAATAATGTAAGTTAAAGCATTTTGCACTTTATGAAAGAATATTAGTTTAAGAGTCGACAGATTAGTTAAAAATTATATTTTAAATAAGTTTAAACCTTTGATATGTAGTCTTTAATTAATTTATGCAATGCATTAAGAAGTTTTGATTAAATTAACATTCTCAAATAAAAGTCACAGGTTTCATTTGAGATTGTCTTTATTTCTCTTTTTTTTTTTTATCACAGGCATTTATAACTATATTACAGAAATTAACTTTTTGCAGATATAACAGGTTTCCATTATCAGAAAGATAATTTTTTTTTATAGATATTTCATTAATTTTTCTTCTAAGAAATAATAAAAATATAACAGGTTTTAAATAATCATTTATTAAATGTAACAGCATTATAATTTCTATACTAGTATTTATATACATATTTATTAAAATATAAGCGTATTGAACAGTGTTATTTACAAATTTTATTGCTTTCGGTATACTTTAATAAAGGTAAATACTCGTCTGCAATACAACTTCCGAGTTTCATTGTACTGTACATATAGCAAAATATCGGTGATATAATACAAGTTTTTAATTGTATATTCAATTTTAATCATATAAATTTTCAAATAATTTAATACATTTTTATAAAATAAAATATATCGTCTTTTAACAATTTTAAATAATCAATAATGTACAATGCAATTATTTTACAGTATACTATAATATATAAAGATAAGTCACAAATTAATAAATTATAATTTATATTTAATTTTATAATTTGTTATAACTACTTATAATAATGAATGATATAAAAACACGGGCGCTCCTCGAGTTACGAATTTCTCTACTCGCAAACGTGCCATTTTGTTTTTAAATTTCAGAAAATTTCAAGAATTTTAAACTTTATAACAATGCAATGCTCTAAAAATAATTATAATATATTATGGAGATATTTCACGGGAAAAAACCCTCACTTTATTAATCGGAACTTTTTGTTCAAATTTTTGAAACAAGAGACTTCTAATTATTCCAATTATACTGTAAATACAGTGGTTTAGTATTCTGGATTCCATATAACAATGGTTTCTGAGTTATGAACACATATATTTGCATACAAATTAAGTTTGTAACAGAAGGAGCACCCGTAATACTGTTTATAAGTTTATAATGTATCAAAACAAATTTTAGATACAGTATTAACTTTCAAACACCGTAATTTAAATTTCAGAATGAAAGTTCAGATTATAAAAACAATAAATCTATATACATTATATACAAGAAAAATAATATATATTTTTTCTCTTATTTATATATATATTACAGGTTATATATAATACACATATATATACACAAACAAACACACACAAATTTAAGAGAATTTTAATATTGTCCTGATAACATCATAACAAAAATAAATTTTTATTTTGTAAAAATATTCTTTATATTTAACAGAACATTTTCATCGTTATGTTTACTTAAATGAGGGGGCAGTGAAGGATATTTTAAAAATACAATATTGTAATTGCAGTTTAGAATTATTATTCATTTTTTTATATGAATTTATAACAAGTAAAACAGACAATATAATTTCTTTTGATGGTTTTGATTTAATTTCAGGAAACTTGCATATAATATTAATGATTCAAAAATGTTAAATTTTGAGATGGAAAATGAAATTTAATGCTATTAGGATAGTTTTACAGTTTTGAAAGCATTTCAATGCATTATTACATATAACCATGATTTTTTTTCAGTTTAAATATCATTGCCTGAGGCTTCAGCATGCATATTAACCTGCATATATATATAAACATGTTTTGATTTAAATCAAATTGAGCTAGATTATTCTTGCAAACTACTTTCTTCAACTGATTAACTGGATTTAATATGTTAAGAGCCCCAATTTGTGTCATTTTTTGTTTGATGATGTGTCATTTGTAAAATATACAGGTAGGCCTCGATTAGTGCGAGTTCAAATAATGCAATATTCGATTAGTGCGACTTATAAGATACTGTTTTTTGGTTAGTGTGAGCAAATATTCAATTAATGCGAGTTGTAAGTATAGAACAGTCTTACTAACAAATGTCCATCCCCTTTTATGATGTCAATTAACAAATTAATGTTAATTTTTGGTTATTAAAACCAGACGAGTAGTAGTCTAAGAACAGTCACTTGGCTTTGAAGGGGTGAAACACCAGAAAGATGAGCTTTTTACAGTTAGCTATTTAACATTATTATTATTTAGCTTTGTTATCATATATATAAACGGTATAGTACAGAATTTTCACTTTTAAAAAGTATCAAAATGAATAAAAGAAAGAATACTTTTGATGATAAAACAGGAAACGAAAGAAAGAAGAGGTTAGTGATTATTGCTAGAGCAAAAAATGTATGTGATTGAGTGACATAAAAGCAGTGCTCAACTTCTGCTTTCGATTTTGTAGTTGGTATGAGATGCAATTCTGGTAAGTTATTAATTTAGATGATGAACAGCAATGTAAAATATGAAAAAAAATATTTCTTACACAATTAGTATTGTGGTTATTCATCGTGAGGTTGGCTAATGGCCGGAATCTCACAAAGCAAGAATCAATTACCATATTTTACATATAGTTAATACTTCGAATAGTGCGAGAAATTCATGGAACCCATTATTCGCACTAATCAAGGCCTACCTGTAATTAATAATCATCTTGTATCATTAAAATTTGAAGTTTTAAGCAATATATATATATAAGCATAGATTCTCTGTGGATGAAGACAGATTTCATTAACTTTTCTCATATTGCATGTCATAATAAGTGATTAAAGAGTATTCTCTTTTTAATAATAAGTAGAAGCCTATGACAAAGATTTTGAGATTAAATGGGATAGCACTAGAGTGGTAAGGCAAGTGGATAATGGTAAGTATAAATTCCTAACAGAAGCTTTAGAAATATTACAGAGGCAAGATAATGAACAATTAGTAAATGAAAAGATAGAGTGTCTAAAGCCTGGGAGTATATCATAAAAAAATAGTTTTAATGGAAATAAACAGAGGTAATGAACAATTAGTAAATGAAAAGATAGTCAGAGTGTCTAAAGCCTGGGAGTATATCATAAAAAAATAGTTTTAATGGAAATAAACAGAAGTTGAAAAACAACTTAGCACTGAAATAATGTAGCCATTAAATCTAAAATTTTTCGGACCTTTAAAGTGTCTGAATTTTATTTATATTATTTATTATTATGTTATATGATGTGTATATATTTTAGTAATGCTTTGGTTTATACTGTATGTACTATAACGTATTATTTTTAAATAGTATATATTAATTGTTCTTTTGTTCGAACAGCCAAATGGATGAATTTATTCTAGAATTCTTTATATTAATTGTTCTTTTGTTTGAACAGCCAAATGGATGAATTTATTCTAGAATTCTTTATTTTAGTTTATATATTGTGAATGTAACCTGAAGATGGCTTTGAAAGCCAAAAACATTAGTTACAATAAATGATTAAATATGCTTTTTATCTCAACTGCTAATAGCGCTGTGTGTTTTAATCGTATTGTGCTAAGAGTTTAGGCAGTTTTTTGTTTAATAACATATATATATAATAACATTATATAATATATAATAACATAATAATGATTTGACACATTTCTGAATGAATCTTTTCACTTTTTCCTCACGTTCTTCTATACTCTTTCTGCTTTATCTTTCAGTGTGCTCTTTATTTCTTTCAATATATGTAAATCAATGTAGTTGCTATGTATAAAAGATATTCGTACTGTTCTTCATTCAACAACATTAAATATTTCAAAAGATATCTTACATTTTATTTCCCTGGCAAAACTGAAGTATATTTTATATTTATTAATAAATATTATGAAACAAGAATAATGAGTACTTATGTATTAACAAATCATAAGGCAATTTGAGCAACTTCTTGGATTTAATACTAATATTTTGTTATATATCAGACATTTGGGATAATGAGATTAAGTTTCATATTATGAGGAACCTATATGTTGGTTTCTTTTTGAAATGGTGTAGTGTTATAAAATTTAAAGAAAATATAGAAAGTAAAGTAATAATTACCAGTGCTGATGGAGGGAAGGTGGAGACCGGCCGCCATGATGAAGGAAGAGATGGCAATGGAAGTGGAGCATTCTTGGAACTATCGTAATATTGGTTTTTCATATGATAACTATTAATTTATTTTCCCTATTAATTATTGTTTGGTTGATACAGACAAGAAGAAAATATTTATAAGTAGAATTGTAATTTTATTTGAAAATGATAATTACGTAAATTTTCTTTATTATAAAAATATGACTACTAGAGAGTGTCAGCATTCCCCCTGCCTGTTGTATCTTGTTGATCATTGTGATGATTTGCTGAGAATTGTGAACGTTGTTGGACTGTTTTGTGGACTTGCTTGTGGAGATTTTTGTTTCTTTGTTAAAGTGTTGGGGAAATGGTTACACTGTTTAACTGTAAGTTATTTTATTGAGTTCTTTACTAAAATAAACTTATATCATATTGCTTTCTTATGGAGTCTGTGCTTGATGCAGTGTATCTTTTTTTGGACTTGATAGTCCAGATGGAATTCAAATTAGAGATATCGCTTAAGACTGCACTTGAATCGGACGAGGAGGCGAGAGGTTGGACTCAAGGAGAGGACATGGAGGGTAGCACAAACTTCTCAATATTAATATTTTCAATCTCACCACATTATCCTCTTTGTATTAGTATTCTCATCTCACCTCTTTGAGAAGCAAATGTTTCATCTGGAACATTATTTACAGTTTACTTATTGCTTCGATAAATAGTCCAGAATCAGGTTAGGAAGAAAAGGCTAAACCATATCCAAACAGAAGTTTTTTATTTTATCGCAACTCCAACAATAAACAGAATTTATTAATATTCTGAACAATTTCTATAATGTCCTATAAAAGAAAAGAACAAATAATGTTATTTTAAAGGGAAGAGAGTAAGCAAAGGAATTATTGAGATAATGAGCTGATGAAAATGAAAGTAAATTTAATAAATAAATTATTTTCTGTACTTTTTAGGTCTTCAATATTTATTGATCAATTTTCATTGGTTTTGTTTTCATATTAAAAAGTTTATTATTTATTATTTATGTACTATTCTAACAGTGTAATGAAGTTCAAACATATATAAGAATAATCTGTAAAATTTGAATGGGTTATGAAAAATGTTTCCTGCAACTGTGCATCACAAAGTGCTTCATTTTGTGTTGCATAAATGATTTATGTTTTTGAAAAATGTAAATATGACACAAATCAAGGCTCTGAGATTCTAATATATTCTATTAATGTAGATATAGAATAAATTAGTGTTCTTGTTAATTTATTACAGTATGATATTATTTATTGCATTATAAATATGATTAAATATAATAGCTTACAAATAATTTCCTTGAAACAGTCTTGTCAAAGAAAACAGCCTGATTCATGGGCTTTTCATTTGATGCTGCAATAAATATTTATCTCACAACAGGTAAGTAATAAATTTGCCTGTAGAGCTTTTGTTAATGTATAACTTAATAACAATTACTAATATTGAAAGTATGGATAGTTACTGGCTTAAAACTACTCATACTTATGATAGAGATGTCATCGACAAATTCTGTGATTGCTCGATGCATTGAAAAAAGGATTTCAATCCCTGACCAATAATCTGATATGCAAAAGCATCTATTTTTATGTCTAATTCTTGTGTTTTTGTGTTTGTTAAGTTTATTATGATAAAGTGGAATATAATAATAAATATTAATTGTGGAAAATACATAAATTTTGGCATTTGCAACTTATGATCGCAAGGTGAAAATCAAATCCTGTTTTAAGTCAAAGAATTTTGTTGTATATGGTTTAGCATGAATTCTTAGAAATTAAATTTTTTATCTTTTTGCTTTACAAATATAAATAATACAATATTTATATTTGTTAGATAAAATATACCGTATTACTTCGAATTTAAGCTGCAATAGGATTTTCAAATTGGAAAAAATAAAAATGATTTTATAATAGGTATTGAAAAATAAACATTTTTATTTACTTAAATAGGTACTAATATACATAACAAGCCTCCTAATTTATTGAGAATCTTCTTCAGATATACTATCACTTTCGTTTTTTTTTTTTTTTTAAATAGTTCCAGGTATCTTCTCCCAAACAGTTCTAATCAATCTTTCATCAATTCTGTTGTCGTCCATGCATTCTTTTGTGCTCGAGCAGTACTTTAATAGTATTGATCTAAAAGCAACAATCGACCGCATGTCACTTTTGGATCGATACTAGTGAATGTCGCATAGCAACGTTTCTATTTTCCATTCACAGAACTCAGATTGGATTCTGAGTCCCACCATATTGAAAAATTTACCTTAGGAAAATTTTCCTTGGGTTAGTTTTTTTTGTTTAAAATAATAAAAGGTGGCAATTTATTTCCATCAGCGGTTATAAACAGCAGTATGGTCAGACACGGCGCTGTTATCAAACCGTAGCTGGATTAAATCCGAAAAATACGATTGTAGATACACTAAATATTTTATATATAAAAAATATAAACATTGATGTCATGATTCATATAAAAAATAAATTATTTATTGATTCGTGATTTTTCTTATAGTTAAAGTATGGCCAGATACAATGCAATTCTACAAGTTACTATCAAATAGCAGCTGAATTAAATCAGAAAAATACGAATGGGGGACCACTGAATAAACTGTTATCAATGTTCCTAATACTATGTCATGCATAGAGCATAAAGCAAAAACCCAAACGTTGGGAAGTGGAAGATGGGAGAAATAAGATGTTAAAATATTCGCTTTGAATTTAAGCTGCCACCTAAATTTTACATCTTAAAAATATGAATAAAAAGTGCAGCTTAAATTCAAAGTAATACGGTATTAGAAAAATGATTTTGCAAAATGAAAATGAAATATCATCAAACTTTTATCAATATCACGTCTTGACAAAGAAATATGACTGACATCTCTATCTTAAAAAATTCATTAATATTTTTTTCACAAAACTTATTAGCATGGATATTAATACAAACTTATCTTCTGAACCTAATATGAATTGTCATTAACTTAAAATTTTTCTTTAAATTTTTGCAATAAAATAAAAACTTTTATCTGCAATTATTTTGTTGCAAAAATTAAAAAAAGTCAACAAGAGGTGAATAACAATTCATTTTTAAATTATAAAAGTCATTATATTCAGTAAGTCCGATCTGAAAATAGTGTGCACTGTAATGTTAATGCATTCACCTTCAGTTTATTTAATAATTTATCAATGTTTCAGTGTTTTAGAGTTATCGATTATCCGAGTCTCTTTTGGTCCATATTAGCTCGGATAATTGGGACTCTATCATATTATATTTCAATTTGCTTTTTTCATATTAAGTGCTCTATTTTTATATTTAAAAATTTAAACGTTTAGAATACTTTAAAACTTTATATTTATTCTTAAATTATTATATAACCATAAGTTTATTTCAACTAATATTTTTATTCTTTTCCTAGTTTTAGATTATGCAATTATTATTCAATCTATTCATTACTGCATTTATTTGAGGGTACAATGGTTTATATCAATCTTACTGTTCAAAATCAAATTTTGTATAAAATCATACATTGATTCATTTATATACGATATATATATATATATATTGATAACTTCAACAGCAGTTTTGGAACGCGTGACAAAAGCGGTTTATAAACCGTTGAGTTTAGGAACGTACCAATACTGAACATAAAATTTTTTTAAAATATACTGTATTTAAATACAATATATATTAAAAATATAATAAACCTTTTTATATTATCGACATTGTGATAAATCCAAGAAGGATTATAGCTTCTCAAAACATATTTGATAAAATATACTGTTTTTATTAAAAATATAGGTGGAATATCTAGTTAGGTATAATAATAAAAATATAAAATTTTTATAAAGTGTATTTTCAATGATATTTTTATTTTAGCCTTCAAAAATTTTTTTGGATCTGCAATTGTTTTGATATGTTTGGCATACTTATCAGAAGTTATCAAATATAACTACAAATGATTTTAGTGTGGCTAGAAGAAGGTATTTCATATCTGGAATTTCTTTAAATTCTCATTTATATATAACAGCTATGATTTATAAAATTTCCATTTTTCTTCCAATGCTCTTGTTCCAAAGTCCACCATGGGGTGTTATATCGGTGCTGGAGTCTGTCATTTTTGAAGAAGATTCAAAAGGCTGGATGGATATTTCTAAAAATTAGATTTGGATTAAACAGTTAAATCACATGAGATACTTTGCGCAAGGTAGCCATTTTGAGCCCATCAATAGGCACACAACAACAGAATTATTTTAGATTTCAAGGAATTATTTGGCTCTCTTTAGCTAATGTTATTTTATCCTTAAATTAAAAAAAAAAACTGAAATATATAATTTCCAAGAGTAGAGTATTTTAAATATAAAATACAAATAAAATAAATAAAAATATGAAACTTATTTATATATACAGTAATAGTGAATAAAGTATTCTCATTATTTGTGAAACAAGCACTCCAAATGTAAAATTCTATTATTTTTCTATGATGAGTTTTACATAACTTTATTTATTAAATCTAAATTAGCTTTATTTATAAATATTTAATGAAAATTGATTGTAGAAAGAGTAATTGGAAAAATGGTAACAAATATGTTACAATGGGGCCAAGAACATATACAAGTATTACAGTTAGAAGAATTTTAAATTTTTATAGATCTCATACCGAAAATAAAATTCCAAATATGAGATACCACATTTGCTGCCATGAGTAATACATTGGTTAATAAACATTTATCATAGCAGATATAGAGCTGCTCATAGTTTCCTTGTTTTACCCTGAACATATGGTGTTTTTTCTTACAGGATCTATATCCTGAATTGCAGCCAGGCACAAAACAACATATTGGCATTTTTCGTCAAAAAATAAATAAAATTACTTCTCTAACAACAATCTAGGTCAGGTTACAAGTACGGATTGAGTCCTACGTAAAGCTCTGTATATAGAAAGTACCACAAACTAGCGTCGTCTGCTTACTCGCCGCCATGTTTGTCCTTCCTGATTTCAGTGGCAATTGAATATATGCGTTAAAACGTGATTGCTTTGGTTTTGGTATTGGTTGGAAAAACAAAATGAAATGGAAATCAATGGGTTATAATTCAAATCGTCCAAATGCTCTTGATTTAATCATAAGCGCACTTTTTTGTAAGAAACGAAAAAAAAAAATAAAAACACTAAGAAGTAGAGAAAAATAATGAATTTCGATTTACAAAGAAATTAGGACAACTGCTTTTTTGAGCCAAATCTCAAAGAATGGAAACCAAACTAATACATAATTTAAATGCTTAATTGGGATGGTAACAGAAAAGGAATTTAGCAATTTTTGACATATTTTAGGGATTTTTTGAAAGTATGTCAACACTACGTACATTAATATTTGGCAACACTAGTGTGATGCCAATCAGTTGTCTATCATCATGCATCTGCTTATTGTACCTAGTGATATTCATTTACAGTGTTGATTTTATTTAAAATTTTTAAACCTTTGCCGAGATGCCAAGAAATGACTTTACACTTTCAAGTAAAGTTGCTTTGTTAGATAAAATTAAAAGCCAGCCATTTAATACAAGCCGTTGTAAACTCACTGATATAATTGATATACCAAAATCAAAAGACAAAAGACAGATTACATTTGAAATGCATTTTTGCAGAATTAAAATTTGAAATTATAAAATTTATCATGTATGTACTGTATTATTTTTTCTTCACTAATTATAGTACAAATATTTTTCTGTATTTTGGTTTAATAAAGTATTAAAATAGGTACCTAATTATTATTTTTTTACTTATTTATTTACCTACATATTACATAGTTTATTTTAGAATTTATTAGTTTGTTTAATTGGGCCAAAATGGATTAGTCCCAGCATGTTCCAATTAAGCAGAATCGACTGTACTTAATAAGTTTAGTAATTACAACAAGAATTACAAGAAATTTCAAAAGCAATATATGGGATAATTAATTGTATTATATTATTTATAGATAATCATATTTAAAAAAAATAGATGACTACTATAGCATTCTTATAGTATTATATAATTATTCCAAGCTAATTTGTATTTGTAAAATTACAAGAAATAATAATTTTTTATTTTTCAATTTTATTAGTCATAAAGATATAATTCATTTAAATTGCCTAGTAAACAGTATATCCAGCAGTTTTCATATTCTATCATATTAAATTGCAGATCCATATTATGTTACTATAGAAATGTGATGAGTTCATTATTTATACATATATATACCCACACAGTATACAGATGTTCCTCTACTTATGATGGGATTATGTTTTGATAACTCCATCATAAGTTAAAAGTAGCTGACAATGATAGTAATTTTAATTACAATAATAAACAGTGGAAGACTGAATCCTCCAAGATGATAAGCAATTGTTTTATTACATAGCCATCGGTTGACTGTAAATTTTTAATAAAACAAAAAAGTATTTCTAGCCAAAATGTTATGAAAATAGCAAAGTTTAAAATATCATATAGACAATTGTAAGATCAGATTATCATAAGTTGAATGATTATAAGAAGAACAGATCTGTATTGATTTATTTGCAATGAAACCTAGATTTTGTTTTTATTTGATTGATGACTAATGTTCATGATGATAAATTTTATTTCACCATTAAAAGCAAGAATATTCTTGCTTTTTTGAAATGACAGCTTAAATAACAAAAAAAATTGAACAATCATATTATGCGAATGAATTTCTGCTATTTATGTTTTATTTAAATTGTATTTATCTAAAAGAATTTTGAAACCTAGATTTTGTTTTTATTTGATTGATGACTAATGTTCATTAAAAAGCAAGAATATTCTTGCTTTTTTGAAATGACTGTTCAATTTTTTTTGTTATTTAAGCTATCATATTATGCGAATGAATTTCTGCTATTTATGTTTTATTTAAATTGTATTTATCTAATTTAAATTTTTACTTCAAATTCATGTTATATTAAGTGGAAAATTTTAATCAGAAATATTGCATATAAATATCTTAATAAGTCAGTTTCCAAAATAATTAGCTTTTAATTTTTTTAATGTTAATGAAAGCAGCGTTGTTAAAATAAAAGTAATATTTTTATTATTTTTGATTCAAAAATAATAATAGAAAGCAAATACATAATAATAAATATTGCAACAGTCATTTATTAAATAGTAAAATGCTTAAAATACATTTGTTAATATTTTTATATAAAAATTCTGGATGTCTAAAATTTATTAAAAATTTGATGATGCTATACAAATACATAATAAATATTGCAACAGTCATTAAATAGTAAAATGCTTAAAATACATTTGGTAATATTTTTATATAAAAATTCTGGATGTCTAAAATTTATTAAAAATTTGATGATGCTATTATATAATCAATGAAGTATGATTAACACAATCTTTTGTTTTATCAGTTTCATTTTCATAATGAATAATAAAATAAGCTTAAATATTTCAGAAAGTGAAACATTAATAGAATAAATTTTATCATAATGATTAACATTTGGTTAAACAGTGTATAATGCTTTTGTCAATGAAATAGGCACTCATTTTGATTGAATTAATATATTATCAAAAAATAATATTAGCAAATAACAATTATTTAAATTTGTGTAATACTATATTTAGCATTTGTCACTGTCTTATAAGCTGTATAAATACAGCTCTCAAGATATTTCAGTATAGAAGATGCAGTCTAATTTTGGATCAGTAAATTTAAGAAAAAATTTATTGTTAATATAATGAACATTTGAAATTTAAAAAACAAAAGCCAATAAAGAAAAGTATAGGATTATTAATCTTGTTATTTTAATATTATTCACTTTACATTCATTAGTGACATGATTATCTTTATACTCAACTTCATCATAATCATTGAATGGGTTAAATAAACAGAACTCCTTTCTTATTCCAATATAGCATGGTAATTATTGAAAATATTGATTATTTATTTTAATAATGTAAATCATCTGTTAGCTATATTTTATCGCTTGCCAAATTCTCAGTTTTTGGATATGCTATGTTATGCTTTTGGCTTATGAGATGAGGCAATTTTTTAAAATATTTTTAAGGAAAAAATGTGTTTTATTAGTTGATAAATACAGTATTTTGTTAACAGATTTAATAAATATATAAAAATATTTAAAAAAAAAAAATGTGTTTTATTAGTTGATAAATACAGTATTTTGTTAACAGATTTAATAAATATATAAATAATACTTCATTTTTTATTATTTTTATCAGTTTTAAAATTATTCATTTGGAATTTGTAAAATTCATGTAGTAATGAAAATCATCCATCCACCTGCCCACATAAAATATTTAAATTCCACAGGATGGATTTTCACAAAATTTGATATTTGGATTTTGACCTATATACAGCACATCCAAAAACTGAGAATTTAGCAAGCAATAAAATGTAATTAACTGATGATTTACATTATTAAAATGAATAATCAGTACACTTTTCAATAATTATCATGCTGTGTTGGAGTAACAAAGGTTTCTTTTAGATTTTAAACAGCATGAATTTATAAAATTCATGCTGTTTAAAAATGGAAGATATTCAATCCCCATAATAACTGTGGAGCTATTTAATAAATCCTTGTAATAAGTAACTATTGTTTTCTAGTTAGTTTATTAGTTATTATGAAGACACTGTCCCTGATTTATATAGATCTCACATGCATAGGGATTCCCCTGATTTACAAGAAAAATGTTATTAATCAAAGCAGATAAAGCAATAGTAAAGATACAAGCATTTTTTTCTAATTTCATCATTTATCAAATGTAAATATGTTTTATTAATTTAAATGTGCTTATTAGTTTAGACCACTCCTGAAAAACTGAAGTGTGGTCTTTGAAATTGAATCTGAATCCTCCAAGACAGTAAGTGATTGCTTTATCACATGGCAATCCAGCTGACTTATGTTCTTATTCTTTAATATCACTATTTTTAATGTTATGTCTTTGTGACACACTAGTACTATATAGGATATGCTCTAAAATAAATATGTTTTGACTTATATAAGGATTTTGCTGAATGATCCACTTATGTAAGTCAGGAATTTTCTGTATATTTATTTCCTGCAATCATTATTACTTTTTTATAATAATAACTATGGAATTATTTAATAGATTTTATGACATTAAACATATAGCTTATGTTGAAGATGATTTTAATATCTTATTTTTAATAATTCAAAAAGTAAAGGACATATTTAGAAAGTAAGTAGTTATTCTTTTCAGAACTGCTTGTTTCTTTAACATTTATAAGAAGTCACAACAGCATTTATATTCATAAAAGGATTTAATATGAAAAAATATTTTTCATATTAAAATATTTTATAAATGAAAATATTTTCCATTCAGAATATCATTAAACAAGCATTTTCATGTATGTAATGATTTCTTAATCAATTTCCTTGTTTCAGAATTTGACCTATTTCCAAAATATTGAAATAGAGCTATATTTCAGTTTAAGAAGCTCTATTTAAATGTAATATATATTGAAAACTAAATTTATCAATTGGTTTCCCACTTTTTTCTCATTACATATTTAATGTTCTGTTTCACACATACAGAACAATTCTAAATTTTACATTTTTACTAAATATCTGTAATTAAATTCACTTATTTCTTATAAATGTTAAATCATAAGATTTATTCTGTCAAATTTGAATATAAATTATAATTTTTTTTAAGTTTTAAATCTTAATATCCATATGTCAATCTGCAAACATTTCCTAAATATCATTGTCAGATTTTTATGAATGTTAATACACTGATATTTTTTCTTTGAATTTAATTGTTTCTTATGTTTCTTTTATTTTATACTTGATGAAATATTCTTTAGCATATTTATAACATTGGTTTTTGTTAATGTTTGTAGTAAATTATTGTGACTGTTTTCTTGTAAAATGAAATTGCTGAATGTAACAGGTATCAAAAATGTTGAATATGGTTATACTTTTATTGGGAAAGTTTTCTTTCTTTTACATTAGTATACTTAGAAAGTAGTTTTATTAGCTGATCAAATAGAACCAGAATTGACTACTCATATTCTATTTGGTCAGCCAATAAAAGAAGGAGGGGGATGGATTGTTTCTATATGAATCCCTTTTAAAAACTGTGGAGATCTAATTCTGAATATATAAGATGGAAATTTATCTAGCACATTCCATGTAGCCAAGCAACCTATGTATAGGGAATTTCTCTTAAAAAAAACTACATTTTTTAGATTATGATGCTAATTATTTAAATAACTTTTGATTGTTTATACAATTAAATGATATATTTGAGTGAAAAATGAGTGACATTTTTGGTTTCAGGAATGCATTTTAACTTTTCCATTCAAATTAATGATGATTTTTTTCCTGATAATCAAGCAGTTTTCACAAACAGTCCACACTCATAAATTGGGATACAGATTATAGGTATGGAAATCTGATCAGTATCTGACTATTAGGAAGATTTTATATGATTCCTCAGAACTGAAAATATTTCCTGTATTATAAAATTTAATTATTTCTGCCTATCAAGCTTTTAGAGCATCTTATAAATCAAAATCTCTCTGACATTTATAGCTTCCTATATGGAAAACTAAATGAAAATGCTCTATTGTAATAATGTTTTAGATAAGTTTTCAGCAAATCTTCACAGACATTAAATAATAAATACAGGTATCCCTCCTATAACACAATACATCTACAATGCAGTTTTTACTTAACACATTTAGAAAATTACATTTACTCTCCTATAACACAAAACATTTTCATTAATTTTTGTAAATCCACCCTAATGACACAGAATACGCACACAAATTGCAAGTTAGTGAGAAATACTTTGCTAAACTTAGTCATAAATGCAATTTTGCTTCTGTGTGAGAGGGATGATATGCAGTCTATTTTCAATTTCAGTTTGAAATGGAGTTTATTGAATCTCATATTCGTGTTTTCTCAACGATATTTGATATATTAAATAATAATAACATTTTTTTATTGTATGAATAATAAACCAATGTTATTATTCATACAATAATAATAAATTTTTACTATTCTCATTTTTGTCTAGAATTGAGCTCTAATCTTCTTTAAAAGTGAAATAAACAATGCATATTTATTGATTTGTCTTTTTTTTTTTCAAATTTAAAAGCATTCTAGAAGTTGCAAAAAGAACTAAAATTGCCTGCTTTCTGGCAGTGCCATTTTTATTTTTTGTTTGTTTAGCATTTGGAATCCATTGGTTTTGTATATCCAATTTTAATATTAATTTAACCAGCATAAATGTCACAGTGATGTCTGATTGGGATTGTGACATTATGATAGATATTGAGATAGACTGTGCTGTATTAAGAAATCAGATAAGCTTAAACTGCTAAAACTTACACCATCTATTAGCAATAATCTAAACTAAAATTGTAATAAAAATTGAAATTCTGTCCTGCAGGATTAGTCAATCTTTTAGGATTAAAGGATGTGGCATCGAGGTGTCCTTTAATGACGATATCATTATCAAATTTTGTGAAAATCTGCTAATTAGTTCAAAAGTTGTTAGTGAAGGACACACAGAGACATTGGTCCAATCTAATAAGCTTTCATTTCCTATATTCAACTCAACAGATTTTTATATAAAAAAAAATCAACAATAAAAGAATATCATAGTGATTTATTGCTAGTATTGTGTTGTTTGCATTCATTGATTTATTTGTGATTTTGTAATTGAAAATATTGTATAATTAATAACTCTAATATATTTATCCATATTCATCAATAATATCAAAATATTAATATAGTTTTTAATACTAAACTTGTCCAAAAAAAAATATAGCTTGTGAATAGTATACAAGCAATCCTTGACATATGTAGATCTATATTTACTTAAGGTTTAGTTAATGAGCCAAGTCCAAATCCAGATCTTTCCTGAAAAAACTAGAGGTGTAGGACTCAGAATTTGAATCTGGATCCTCCAAGATAGTAGGCAACTGCTTTACTACACAACTTATGTGGTTATTCTTTAATATAACTGTTTTTAATGTTACTTTTATGGCTCATAGCACTGTATAATTTATGTTCCAATTATGTAAATTGAGGATTGCCTCTAATATACTGAAATAAGTTTTCATGATTTCTTTTAATTCCTTATTGAAAAAAATTTGTAAATCAGTTAATAATGCTTCATTTATTATCATCATCAGATATCCTAATAAGCATTTAGAAAAAATTATATATCAGATATCTTGATAAGAATATCTGATATATTAAATAATAATAATAATAATAACTTTTCTAAAATTAGATTTTATATTATGATCCCCTTGCTATCGTTTCCTGATGTAATTTCAACTCCGTAGTGCAATAGACACAATTTTGCTCTTTGCAGATTTGAACACAGGCATAAATATTTTTCACTTCTATGCTATCTTATATTTAAGAATGTAAACATTGTCAATAAATATAAATAATCATTTAAAAAAATAAAACAATTATATAGTATATATTTAATTTATATAAAAATATTTTTCATTGCAGTCTCGACTATTAAAATAAACATTCATTTTTCGTGAAAAGCATTATGAATATTTGAATATTTGATAGCTTTTATCCCATGGCAATTAGGAAACAATGACAAAGTAACATTGCCATTTTTTCCTAACAATTGATTTTTCATATTAAACAATAATTCAAACACAAGAAGTTTCATGATACACATTTTATTACATGAATATCTATTAAAAATCTAATATAAGAAGAAGAAATTGGGAAAATAAAAAGATTTCTGTTTTTAAGTAATACTTTTCACCAATTCTAAATCTGATTTTGATTTATTTCTCAATAATTTCTAAGTCATTTTCTTTTTTTAGGACTGCTGTTAAAATTTAACCATAATACTCTATAAATTAGGGGTGGGCAACCTCCGGCCCATAGGCCACATTATTTTATTATATCTAATACCAATGCTATGTATACTTACATATCTACACCTTCTCTTTTTTAAATAAATACTATTATTATCAACTGTTTTTGTTTTGGCTCGTGGCCCACCATAAATATTTCTATACGGCCCCCTACAAAAAAAGGTTGCCTACCCCTGCTATAAATGATAAAAAGTAAAATATTTTGAGTTACATTGAATATACCTATAAATATGAAAAATAACCAAAGTAAAATTAATTATGAATGTGCATTTATGTTTAAATTGCAACATTGAAATTAAGTCATTCGAAAATCTAATAAATATATTAATTATAAATTGATATTAATAAAAACTTCATTTAAACTGGATTTAGAGTGTAAGGTTCACATGTATTACAACAGAACCACAACCATGACCACAAAATGGTGGTTGCTTGTGGACGGTCATGAATTATAATTATATTAATATAGAAACATATAATCTAACTCAGATGGTCCACTAACTGAAGTCGTTTCAACTGCTGTTGCAATGCATAGACCGTATGAGTTACAGTATGCATTTCTATATTAATATAATTATAATTCACACCATCCACAATTTTTTCAGTCATGGTATGGTTCTGCTGTGGTATGTGTGAGTTCAGCATAAAGTATAGATGATTTTATAATACAGAAGTAGTATTAAATGCTTCACAACAATATAACTTTCCTGTAAAGCACTGATTGTATATAGACAAATACATTTGTTCGAATTACCAAAAGTTATAAAACAAAATTAGACTATGAAACATTATTTAATAAATACTGAATATAAATTAAACAAATAATAGGGAACAAATTTCTCTAACATAAAATGGAAGTTTCTTAATCAATTTTAAGAATTTTTCTTCTGAATTTTGATTTGATATATTAAAAATTTAGATCAAATATAGTATAATATATCATTAAAAAAATCTGACAGAGTAAATATTAAACAAAATAAAAGCTGCATATGTTTGTGACACACTTATATTTCCCTTATTTATATTTTGTGAGAAACAGTTTTATTCATAAAGCAATGAAGCTTAGGAATGACTTTTTTATTTTTTAAATAAAATAAATAGAAATTATATTTATTTATTTTCAATATGCAATACAGTTGATTCTCGTTATTTGCAGTAGTTACATTCTGTAAATTCTTTGCGAATACTGAACCATTTTATGCCTATAGGAAATATAGAGTTAGGTTACTGCGAACCTTTCTTCCCAACATTTTCAGCCTTTGGTTTATGTTTTAGTAGTCAAATACGCAAATACAGAATCTGTGAATAATGAGAATCGATTGTATTTATGCATATATGCTTTTTCATTCAATGATAAATCTTTATGGTTGGATGCATATGATGTATGTGATTTGTTTATTGGATATATATTTAACATTAATTGTTGAAACTGCTTTTGTTTGCTTAATATAAAAATGCCAGTTTTGCCATCTATACAGTGAGTTCAGATTTATCATCATTAAAATTCAGTTTATAACTTTGAATATTATAATATCAAAAGATTTTTTCTAGTGAAATTTCAAATTATTTCATAAATCAATTTCGTAAACTGGAAAATTTAATATATGAAATTCTGCTTGTATTACTTACCTTATCCCAATTCTTAATCTGCAAGCATACTGAAATTTTTCCAAGTTAGAGGATCACTTGTGAAGGATATAAATAAATTTCAACACAAAAAAAAATGAATGATTTTTCTTCAAAGCATCCTCTATAAATAACTTTTATTAGAATAAAATTTGCACATCTGTACTTTATTCACATTAGGCACTAGGTATAAGAGGTATATTGAATTTGTTATTTATACAAATTTTAAATTCCTTCTACATTGATAAAAATCTCTTGGGCTGAAAAATGAAAACTGTATATAAAAGTTTGTTTTCTCCTCACTCAAATTAATGCATATATTCTAGTAGAAGTGCATAAAATAAAAAAAACTACCCACTTTATCATAATTTTTATGAAAATATTCAAATACAGTGTAAAGTTTTTATTTTTTCAGTTTTTAATAACATAGAATATTTGTTGTTTATGAAAGATAAATGTTTTTTTTTATGAACATGTCACAATTATTTACTTAAATATCAAATTATTGTGAAATTAAAATTTAAAAAAGTATATTATTATATACAAAATTGAAATTTAACTATGTTCTTTAATTCACACTAAATTTATTTAAAAATAATCAGTGCATCATTTATTAATGTAAATTCATAATATCCAATTAGAAACATGTTGTATCTTTGCATACAGTTCAAGAAAAGATAATTATTATCTACAAGAGAAGAAATTAATTATCATTTGAATACAATGCTCTTTTTAATCCGTTTATTATTTTAATACTTTTTTTAAAATAGCATCACGGAATAATTAGCATCAGAAAATCCAAGATTGAATTTCGTAACTCTTCTTCGATCTTCAGTCTTTGTCATGCTCTCGATCACAAAAAATTAAAACTATTTTTGACTCTATTTTAACTTCATATCAACAATAATTTATTCTGATTTATTATATTAATAAATTGTATCGATTACACAGAAATAACTATTTTTTCCGTAATTTTTTATCTGTTTAATCCATAAATAAAAGGTGAAATATTTAAAATTGATCAACTGTTTCTCAATAAAAAAATTTTGTCACTCAGGTCTCTGGATTTAATCACCATGTGAGGATCAGTAACATGATTGAACTAAGTTTATCCAGCTTTAATGTGATCAAATTAATAAATTTTTTATCCAGTTGTTCAATTGTTATCAGAAAAAAAAATTTGTTAAATATGATATACTTAATTAAACTAGTAAAAATATTTTTACTAATCCAAATTAGTATATTATATTTAGTTTATTATAGTCATACATTATAAATGACTTGTGTAATTTATTCTAAATAAGTGGCTGGCCCACTAAAGTGGGCAAAGTACTTGTTTGGAGTAAAAAAAAATATGGAAGGGCGTAAAATACATAAATATACATTTGTTACTAGGGTGCATATTGTTTTCCTCAACTGCAGACATCTTGATCTGGTACATAGGATAGTTATAAATTGTGTTTATGATAAACTGTATTAAATTCCTATTTAAGGAATTAATACAGGCGGTGCAACAAAATGTGTGTGAAACACAATTTATAACTATCCTATGTTAAACTGTATTAAATTCCTATTTAAGGAATTAATACAGGCGGTGCAACAAAATGTGTGTGTGTCCACAAAAACACACACACACACACACACATTTTGTTTTTGTTGCACCACATTAAAATCGTCTTTAATCGCTGGATTAATAATTTTTGAACCAGTTGATAAAATTTTACGAAATTTTGTAGAAAGATCATGTAATTGGAGATAAAATCAACTCCATGTTCTTTAATCACACATCTTCAACCATTTAAAAATTATGTAGCATGAAGGAAGTAAACACTTCTTTCCAAAACGACTACAGGAAAACCTGTGCTATTGTAGATGGCCAGCTTTGGACGGTTGAGATTGTTGCCACCAGACAAGTTAGCTACAAATTTTTTTATAAAATATCAAAGTTTATGACAAAGTTTCACATTTGTTAATTAAATCTAAGGAAAGAAATCACTAATTAATGTCTGTTTTCAGGATTTTTCACTTCAGAATGCTCAGATGATAGAAGATTTAGAACTCATCTGGCATTTCTGATAAAAATATTCGATTTTCTGGCTACCTAGTAGATGTTGCACACAAGGTGGAGAAATTAAATATCACTGGCCATGGCCATGGAACACATGTGGCCATTTTTCACAATTTAAAAATCCCGCAATATGATTGGGCATACATTAAAGTGGCCATTGCTTGCAGGCTGGCCACCTAGCTCAGGTGGCCAGCACAGGTTTTCCTGTATTATATATAAATATCTCGCCAGATATTAGTTTGCAATAATAAATTCTGAAGTTGATGTTTTACCTGGCTATATATATTTATAAACATTTAAACTGCATTTTTACTACTAAAATATGTGAAAAATTAAAAATGAATTTTATAATAATTTTATGCTATAATTTAATATTTTTCATACTAAAATATGCGTAATATATTTGATCTAATAATCAACATATGCAAAAATTAATTTAATTATGTACGTTAAAATGAAATTAGATGCATTCTAACACCTGGGAAGATTTTTTCCATTGAAACAGCCAACAATTGTAACTGAAGAAGCAATCTCAGAATCAGATGAAGAATTTACACAGGAAGAACCAAAAATGACACTAAATGAAGCACTACAGATGGTGAAATCGCTAAAAGCATTTGTAGTTAAGGAGTCTTTGCAAGAATGCTTCAAACAGTTACTTTCAATTCAAACTACTCTTGAACAAAATATTGTAAAGCAAAAAAGAAACACTTTACAACAAACATTAGTTAGCGATTTCTTTAATTAAAATATACAGTATTTTGTACATTATGTCATTATTTTATGTTATGTATTTAAAATTATTCATGATATTTATGCTATTTCTTCACTGAGATTTCTTTAAAAATAAATATGTTATGTATTTAAAATTATTCATGATATTTATGCTATTTCTTCACAGATTTCTTTAAAAATATGTTTTTTTTTTTTATTATGTAACTTACTTTATGCTATTTTAAATAAATTTAGAAGAAACCTATCATCAAAGACCACCTGCTTATTGACTGCCCGTTACTGGTCTTATTAGACAGATTACACTGTATAATTCAATATTGCAATTTCACATAGTAATACTGCAATGATTATAAATGAAAATTAATACTAGTGTTCCTCTGCTTACAATGGGGTTATGTTTTGATAATCTCAATGTATGTCAAAAATGATTGACAATGATAGTAATAATAGTAGACAATAGAAAACTGAATTCTTCCATGTTGTAAAATCATCTGGATTTGACCATGTATTCTCCAAGGTGATAAAATTATCAGGAATTGAACTCAACTCCGAGATATAAAATTATCCAGAATTGAGCCTGGTCCTACAAGGTAATAATATGTGGCCATCAGCCAACTGTAAATTTTTAATAAAACAAGAAAGTATTTCTAGCCAATATGCTATGAAAATTTCCAAGTTTGGAATATTATAAGATCAGTTGTAACATCAGATTATCCTAAATTGAATAATCATAAGAGGGGAGCAACTGATTGTTAGTTCTGAATAATAAAGTTATTGTAAACTATTAGTCTACTGCTTTTACTTATATTTTTATTTCACAGATTGTATAGCACTATTAGCAGCTAAGAATAACTTTTTATTTAAACTTTCTTTCACAAATGTTTTCAGCAGTTAAGAACATTACCTGAGGATGGCATAACATCTAATTGAATAAAGTTTAAAAAATGAAAGAAATGTGTCGTTTCCATGGCAACCAAATATAACTTAAATAGTTATAAATACAGTAAATCACGTGACACACTGTTCAATTTTTTTTATAATAAACTAAACTAAATATAAATAAACACTATATTAAATAAATTAAGTTAATTAATAAATAACAAAGTTCAAAAGTTCCAGGGTTAGATATATAAATTATACAATGGCCTTTGTTACTAGCGTCATATTTCTTTTTCATTTGCATATTTCCATGGGAGGGGGTTCCAAAGCTGGTTTCTCGTTCAATGTTTTCTGTTATTTGTCTTTTCAATATTTCAGTTGACTCTGTGTTCATTGCTTGGGTGGACACATTGAGTGATCTTACTATTTGTGCTTCATCCCATTTTATAGTTAGGTCTTTGCTATAGGCTTCAACCGCTAAGGACGTGGCTAGTCTAGCTTGTGCAATGTCTTTCTTATGCTCCCCGATTCTTTTCTCCAACATTCTTTTTGTCATTCCTATGTACACTGCCTCACGGTGAGTTTGCGTGTCCTCCACTGGAATTCTATGAACGCCTCTCTTTCCTTGTTGCTGTAACGGGTCCTTATCATTCCTCAAAAGATTAAATAATGTTGGTGCTCTGTGCACCGTAATTCCCATTTCTTTTCTTCGCTATTCTCCTCATTACTTCCAGGTTTTTTTCATATTGTACAGGATGGGCATATAATCATTCGTCTGTTCGGGTGTCCTCACTCTTCTATGGGAAGGTGGCGGCGTGCAAAGCACCAACATTATTTAATCTTTTGAGGAATGATAAGGACCCATTACAGCAATGAGAAAAGAGAGGCATTTATAGAATTCAAGTGGAGGACATGCAAATGCATCATGAGGCAATGTACATAGGAGTGACAAAAAGAACATTGGAGAAAAGAATTGGGGAGCATAAGAAAGACATCGTACAAGCTAGACTAGCCATGTCCTTAGTGGTTGAAGCCTATAGCAAAACCTAACTATAAAATGGGATGAAGCACAAATAGTAAGATCACTCAATGCATCCACCCAAGCAATGATCACGGAGTCAATTGAAATATTAAAAAGACAAAAAACAGAAAACTTTGAACAAGAAACTGGCTTTGGAACCCCCCTCCCATGGAAATATGCAATTGAAAAAGAAATATGACGCTAGTAACAAAGGCCATTGTATAATTTATAAATCTAACCCTGGAACTTTTGAACTTTGTTATTTATTAATTAACTTAATTTATTTAATATAGTGTTTATTTATATTTAGTTTAGTTTATTATAAAAAAAGTTGAAGTGTGTGTCATGTGATTTACTGTATATATAGCTATTTAAGTTGTATTTGGTTGCCATGGAAACTACACATTTCTTCCATTTTTTAAACTTTATTCAATTAGATGTTAAGAACATTACCTGAGGATGGCATAACTGCCAAAAATGTTTGTGAAAGAAAGTTTAAATAAAAAGTTATTCTTAGCTGCTAATAGTGCTATACAATCTGTGAAATATAAAGTTATTGTCTATTATAATAACTATTACCAATACTAATTGAAGTATGATTAAGATTCTACATGTATGTCATATTAAACAGTTTATTGTATATCCTGCCTTCTAGATGAACTATACATAATGCTTTAATTTTACCATAATAATTATGTAATATTATGTAAGGAAAACTTACATAATATTCAAGTTTATGACAATGTATAAGTCAGGGAGCTTCTGTAATAGCAAATTTAATATGATTAAAATCAAATTCTGTAAAAATTTAATTTACATAAAGAATTTTAGAATAATTTATATAAATTGAGAAATAGTTATTATTATATTCAATTATAATCATTATATAGTTTTAATCATATTATAAATTAAATCATTTATTCTAGATAATTAAGTTTTATTTATTAATAATTTATTTGATATTGCAGTTTTTTGACATTTAAATTAAATTTATGAATTTTTCAGTTTATTTTAACAGATACTTCACACAAGCATTTTTATTCATCTCCTCCATTTTCACAAGGTAATAAAATATATTATTTAAAAATACACTTAACTTTCTTCAGTTGACAGACTCAGAATAATGTAATTATCAAATTAGAATTCTTACATCTATAGAAAATAACATTATTAATATATTTTTTATATAGATAGTTCTCAACTTGTGACTACTCATACATATGACAGTGATGCAATCAGTAAATTCTGAGATTGGTCAATGCAATTCATAAACATACAGATCCATGTGCAGGGGTTGGCAACCTTTATAGGAGGGCATATTTCAAAAATGTGGGAGTTTGGAGGGCACCATAACACACAGTGGCTGGATAGAGTATACAAGGATAATGGGGACAGAAAATAGTTCACTATATCAGCATAAGATGTCTCTAGTACTCAAAAATTGATTCATTGTGACATAATGAGTCATTTAGTATTATATAGATGTTGCTAAGATTCAGTTTTCATCAAAATTTAATTGTACAATTTGTACAATTGTTAAAATGGCAAAGATAAAATCAAAGTGCACAATTGTAAAGAATTTTTACTAAAATTATTCCTTACAACTATGAGTATTTGTTCAAATATCTAAAATTTAGATTTCAGCTATTTGAATGGCAGGCACTTAAAAATAGCTTCTCAGGCATCGCGTTGCCGACCCTTGGTCTATTGTATCAAATACATCCTTTTTATGCCTGGTTCCTGCTGTTTTGTATTTGTTAAGTTTATTATGATAATATACTGCATAATAATAAATATTGGTTATGAGCAATTCATAAATTTAGGGCCTTCCTGATTTCTGATTGCTTTGACTTTACAACCTTTAGAATTCAAACCAAACCTTATTATAAGTTGAGGACTATGTGTATATGTGGCATTTGATAACATATCTATATATACATATTTCATAATAATGAACATGAAGTATGCATTTGAACTATTAATATAATATGCCAATATTGCAATAACGCATAGTTATTGCAATATTGGCATTCTAATATCAGAATAATGATTACAGATACTCTCTGACTTAGATAAAAATAAGCATCCAAAATACTTCTTAAATAATCATCATAATTTAATATTAGGATACCCATATTTATATGGACAAGTATTTTACTTAAAAACTATGAAATATAGGGAAAAAATTATATGTTTTGCTACTTTTTTATTTTGAAATAAAATCCTATGATGAAAAATTTTACACATTTGCCAGAACTTTATATCATTTAAAGAAGATAATTAGATTCTTAAAAGAAATTATATTTTTATTTTTCTATGATATTTTTGCATTTGCTATAAAAGATATATTTAGAAATATTCAAGAATAAAACACACTACTAAAGAATAAAAGTTAAAATTTTTAAATAAACAACTTATAGATAGCATATATCATTTCTATGGATCAAAAATTTATAGAAAAATAGGGAAAAATCTGTAAAAAGATATATCCTATTATATTGTATGATTAGATAGGCAAAAAAGCTTTTAATTCATAGACTTTAGTTTTAAATAAAAACAATATGATTTTCGTTTTTTCCTTATCTTCTGCAATTCTATAGACCATAAATTTTGTCTGATATTTATGGTCTCTAGGAATATTATATATTATGTATAAATTATTTATTTCAAAACCTATAAATTATTTTTGAATATCTATCAAAAAATAATAGTTGTAACAAAAACTGCCAATTGAAAAATATCTTATGAAAAAGAGTAGAATTAGATTTTCAAATAAAATTTTATCTTCTACTTAAGAAAAGTTCTGACATATTCTGTGGAAATAGATGTACAGAAGAAATATTTGATCATGGAATTTAGTTCAAAATAAAAAAATTAATTGAACATGTTTCTTTTGCAGGTTTTTTCTGTTGGCTATAATTTTAAGAAAAATGTTGGTTAGTAGAAATGTCATTAAGTCAAGTATTAATGCAGGAAACAAAATATAAATATTATTTATTATAATGTAGTTCAGTCTTAGGCTTTCTTCAATAATACAATAAGTTATTGGTGAAGAAGACCTAAATAATGATTGAAAATGTAATATTAAAAATACTGCCAATATTTATAATGTTTATAGTATTATGTTGCATATTATAATATACAATAACTATTAATAAGTTATTATTTAAAATCATAAAATTTCAGCACTTATCACAGCAGTAATAAATAAATAAAACTTTTATTTACAAAAATTGGAACATTTTAGTTCATACAAATCATCATCAGCAAAAGTAATGTAGAATTATAAAATACATTTAAAAATTTAGAATAATTAAGTTTAAGCAAAAATGTGCTAAATAATATAACTCATCTAAAAGTTCTTATGATTTTAGATAATATACAAAATAAAAAATATTAAATTATAATTTACATAGATAAGAAGAGAATTATAAATGCTTTACTTAAAATTTACTTCATTTATACATGGGTCAATAGCTTATACTGCCACTCATAGCAATCTACACAATCATGTTTTTGAAAGATTCTCTGACAGCTGATCATTTATTATATCTCCTATGTTAGTCTATCATAAAATCATATTATTTTTATAGATTCTCTCAGAAGTCTGTCTTTCTGGTCATTATATGATTTTATCACTTTTGTCTGCTTCCAATTAATTGCTACATTATGCTTATAAAATCATGTAATAGCTAAAAATAAAGATTTCTGAGAGAATCTATAAAAATAATATGACTAACTAGCCTAGAAGATATAATAAATAAGCAGCTGTCAGAGAATCTTTCAAAAGCATGATTGCTTGCTATAACTGGCCCTATGTGATATTGACCCCAATTGCAAATGAAACATATTTTAAGCAAAGCATCTATAATGATCATGGAATTTAGTTCTTTTCTTGTCTATCTAAATTATAATTTAATATTTTTTATTTTGTATATTATCTGAAATCACAAACTCTTTTAGATAACTTATATTATTTAACACATTTTTAAAAATATAAGTTTTTTTGAATTAATAATGTTGTTCTAGAATTTAACTGTTCTATATTTTTATACATATTTTGTAATTCTATGTTATTTTTGCTGAAGATAGTTTGTATAAACCAAAAATGTTCCAGTTTTTTTAAATAAAAGTATTGTTTGTTTATTATTATTGTGATAAGTGCTAAAAGTTATAGATTTTTGAATATACAGTAAAGATAAAAATAATAAAAACAATTATTATTTTAGTTTAAAAACTTATGATTAATTTTATACACAAAGAGTGAATCTTATATTAAAGTTATTATAATATATGCAGGGTGAATAAGGGGGACTACTTGATGGTGACCTTCAAACGAGGGCAGTTGCAAATCCTATCTTATAAACCGTAACAGATAAGGAAAAATTTCCAATTACAAACTTGTTCAGCATTCAGTTCCAAATACTATAAAAAAACTTATCAAAATCAAATGAATAGTTCACTCAAAAATGAAATAAAAACATTTTTACCTGCAAAGGATTGACACCAAAACATAACACCCGAAATCAATAAATTGAAAAAACAGATTCTAATCAACAAGAAAAAACTAATCAAGGATGTGCTCAAAATATCTTTCACTGGCACATAGTACAGTTGAGCATGATGGATGGAATTCCTCACAGCCTATAAAATGTCAATAGAAATCTCTGCACAAATAGTAATGATGCAATCTTGAAGATCCTCTTTTGTTATTATCCAATAATGAAAGTTGTTGTGGCCTCATCAATTGCTGTTTATGGACAAACTGATTTTAGGTGTTTCAAGGAACTGATGTGTGATAGATTTAAGTGTTTTATTTTTGAGTGAACCATTCCTCTGATTTTGATGAAATTTTTTTATTGTATTAAGAATTGAATGCTGAACAAGTTTGTAATTGGAAGTTTTCCCCATTTTGTTACGGTTTATGAGATAGGATTTGCAACTGTCCTCATTTGCATAATCAGTTCATTTGAAAGTCACTCTCAGGTAGGGCCACTGAGAGGGGTGACATCCATGACTTTTATCACGGGCCTGGCATTGAAAAGGGCCTGACATGTCACTTAACGTGTCTGAGAGCCCGCCGTAAGAGCGCACTGTCTAACATCCAAAGCAACTGTGCCAAAATAAATTATTTTAGATTAGGTTAGGTAATTGGTTAAGCTACCATATTGCATGAAGGATATACTGTATCTGGCAGCAGCTATTCATAGAGCCCATCACAGGCTGGCTAACACCCATGATAGTGTCAGTCGGATGATTGAAGGATGGGACTCAGCAGGCTGAGTCCAGACTCTTCTGAAAAACTGAAGGTGTGGGACTCGCATTTAAACCAGGATCCTCCAGTGGTAAGCCATAGCTTTACCACATAGCCATCCGGCTGAAATAAATTATTTCATATATAGTAGTATTTTGATAGACGAAGGTTTTAAAATTTTTATTCAACCCTTATGGAAGGTTTTTAAAATTTTTGCCTTCATCTGAGATGAGGCCAAAAAAATTTAAAAATTCTCTTTTCATTTAATGTTTGTATTTTGCATGTTATGTAATGGTATCGAATTTTGAATTTATTGTACACTTTTTTAAATTAATGTTTAATATTTTATCTGCATTTTTTTATTAAACCAAGGTGATGTAATTTTTTAAGTGGGGCCCAGACCACAGACTTGTCACGGGTCCAAAAATTTCTCTTGGCACTCTGCCCTCAGGTAGTCCACTCATGACATCCTATTTGTTGGCATTAACAGATTTTTTGAAATCTACAATAGTTATCAAGTTATTTGGAGGGATACAGGCTTTTCTTCCACCCTGTATACAGACTTTTCTTTTTCTATATAAATGTATATATATACAGTGGAAACTGACTTCATGACCACCTGACATGACAACCACAATTTTATGGAAACCAAATTTTTTTCCCATAGAAATAATGCTATTTGACCCTCCATAAGATGACCACCTCCCTAACACGACCACGACCATCATTTTAAATAGACCAAATATAAAGTGAAACTGTCTATGCTGACCATAACTTTAACATCACTACTAATTCACTGTCTTTATCGCTTACATCAGTACTGTTTTCTGTTAAACTTAAATTTCATTTAAGCCAAACCATATAATTGAAATAATTGCCCCTATCATTCATACCATGAGAATAATATAGAGCGCTGGAATGATGAAATCACGGTGTCATTTCTATTTTAATGCGATATCTTTTCATAAGCACGTTCCTTAAATTTTTATCTATGATACAATAATTAAATTTTGTATTAAAAACGTAAAAAATCATAATTTGAAGGCCTATGGCAAAGTGATATAGAGAAAACAGGGAAAGTAAAAATAATCAACCACTGGATCCAGATATTTTTATTCTACACAAGCGTATTAATCAGATGTAATTTCATACATGTGTGATGCTATCACTGCACTTTGGATGTTGAAACATGGCTAAACCACGGAATTGGGCTAAACAGAAAGTTAATGCCTTGAATTTAAAACAGTGAATAAAAATTATTGAAGAAGTAAGAAAGGTCTTACAAGCACGTGCATTAGCAGAAAAATTTGACATGGGGAAACATGGATCCACAAAATATTGTCTCAAAAAGAAATTCTGACTAAATGGAGGTACAACGGAAATCACAATCTTAAGCAAATGACACCCTGCAAGAAGCATGTTGAAGAATTAAAAAATTGGCATCACCAATAGAAAATAATGAAAAATTGTTGTCTCAATTAAATGACATTGAACACTGCTTTTCCATAGAAATTATAAAAATTAAAAATGGGATGCGACAAAGTACCATTGATAGTTTTTTCCATACTAATTAAATAAGTTATGTTTTTGAACAAATGATAAACTGTGCTATAAATTAAAGTGTAATCATTTTGTTTCATTTAAACATGTTGTATTATAATTAATCTGTATACGCCGACCACCTGTATAAACAACCAGTTTTGATTGGAACGGAAGGTGGTCATCTTATACAGGTTCTACCATGTATATATAGTATATATTATGATAACCTTTTTAAATATTTATTATATATATATATCATTATTTAAAAAGTTATTTATTATAATATATATATGTTTTAAAAAATTAAGTTTACAGAAAGTTAATGCCTTGAATTTAAAACAGTGAATAAAAATTATTGAAGAAGTAAGAAAGGTCTTACAAGCACGTGCATTAGCAGAAAAATTTGACATGGGGAAACATGGATCCACAAAATATTGTCTCAAAAAGAAATTCTGACTAAATGGAGGTACAACAGAAATCACAATCTTATTTTTTATAGAAATTGATCTTCCACTTCCAAAGCAGAACAGTAACACAGATATACATTTATTTGAACCGAATACTAATGATGGACTTTTATCATCTACAGCTTTACATGAAAAATCTTGTACTGCTTCACTTGCCCATAATTCTGGATCAAAAAATCTAGAAACATTAGGAGATTGGATTGATTGTAATGAACATTCAATAGCAAAATCAGTTTCTATTCAAGATGATCTTAAATTGATAACTTGTGATAATAATTCAAATGATCAAATGCTTCCATATGTAATAAATGATAAAACTGAAAATGAAATTTGTTCCAATGAAAATGAATACAAGATGGATATGGATTCATCAGTAACTAAGGAAAGCCAAAATTTTATTACAGTAAGATTGTTTTATTTCTCTTACTATGAAGAATAATAATAATATAATGAAAATAATATTTCATTTATTAATATTTATATGGTGATACATTATTAATAAACTGCAAATGAAAATACATATTAAATGTCTCTTGAAAAAGCAGAAAAGTTTTCATTTTACCTTCAATACATTAACAGAAAAATAAATGTAAAATAGTTTATTATATTATAGGTCATTCTATATTTGCTGTTTTGATTTTTTAATGTTAACTTTTAAAAATAATTAAATTAATTAAGTAGTTATAATAAATTGCAAATAAGTTATTCTGTATTTTTATAAATATTAAAGATTATTTGTTGTATTTTTTGTTATTAATAGCTTGATTATCAGAATAAAGAATTTTTGTTTTCTAGAAGTATTGATCTTTCAATCAGTTGTGCATATTATAGCTGTTGCAGACAAAACTCCAGTTTTAGGACAGACTAATTTTTCTATTCTATAAATTAATTTCAACAAAATAGTGATGAATTAATCTAATTTTGAATATCCAAACTAGCATTAATTGAACTGAATTAAGCAAAACTTGGTATTGTTGTAGCTAATTTTGGAAAAATTAATTGAGAAGAATTATTATTTTACATTCAATTATTAGTAGTAATTGAAAGTAAAATGGCATTTTCTTGGTTTCTTCTAGGCATATTTTCCCTCTATACCAAGTTTTAATGTATTAAATCTTATTTATTTCCATTTGTTAAAATGCAATTAGATTATAGTTATTTATTTACTTCCTGTATTAAATTATCATACATGTCCTTTATAAGTATATTATAATGCTGTTGTGAATTACTTCAATATTTTTGCTTATTAATATATTTATCTTTTCAATTACTCATTTTAGAAATTTACTGATGTAATTTTTAGTAAAGAACTACATGTCAAATTGACTGGGATCTGTATTTGTAATAATAATATTTTTGATCTGAATAAATGAGGTTTACAATAAATACAAAGATTTTCTGCTATGAATATATAAAGCTGGCAAAATTAATAAAACAAATTTTAATTTTTCATAATACTAATAAAATCCTCTTTGCATTATCTAGGTTAAATTAATCAAACATCTAGATAATCTAGAGAATTCAAGAATTATCTATATTGTATGAAAACCATAAGCATATGATAGGTCTACAAACATCTATGCCTTGATTATCAAACTGAGAATCTGGATTTTTTGATTATTTACAAAAATGTTATGTTTTATTTTAATTTTAGGCATTAATTATTTACATTAGAATTAGAGTTCAATATTTTTTGCATCTGTCATCACATTGTTACACACATTTCTGAAGTTTCAACTTAATTATATGTAAGTTTTGTTTATAACTCAGATACTGCTGTTATTTTCCTTCTAAAAGTACAAAATAACTTTATATATTATATTTTATAATATATTTCTCAATTGGCTAATTACAAGTTTCTTATTTTATAGATTTGAATATAAAGTGATGATTTTTGGTAAAATCATTGCCATCTTGAAATAGTGCTGTAATATTTTAACTAACTGTAATTTTACATTGTATTGGTTACTAGAGAATTCTGCTATCATAATGTGTAAAATTCTTGAAAAATTTTAGAAATTTCCTGAAATTTGAAAATGAAATTTCATGTTCATAACTAGAGGAGTGCATGTATTTGTATGAACCATTGTCTTCAATAAAGATGATAATAGTCAATTGTCATATTTGGCTGCTATTATGAATATTTTGAACTGTAAAAAATAAATATTTGTTTTTTATTAGAAATATATATATATATATATATTAGAATCAACATACCTTACAAATATAAAATTAGACCAGCAATGATGATCTTTTTATCTTACAAAGAAAATAAATTTTTCTATATGATATATCTAAATAAAAAAATTTAATAGAAAGTTACCAATTTTAAATAAATTATGTAAATATTGATTAAAATTGTTAAAATAATTAAGCATTTTCAATATTTTTATAAAAAACTACAAACTTTAAAAATTTAAACAGGAACAATTTTGAATTGTATAGAAAACTTTGCAGATGTTCTTTCTCCTCAGTAGTCTCTCAACTAACTGTGATCTTGAGAGAAATGTATTTCAATAGCTGAGCAATTGCTTTACATAGCAGTTTTTATAAAACATCAATATTGCAAAAATTGCCTTTTTTTGGAATGTCATGTCTTATAACATACAACATAAAGTATTAAGTGGTGCACCATTTTAAGTGATTTTTTCATATCAGTATATCATTATACTGATATCAAATATATATATATATATATTTTAAAATAGATCGATAAAAAATTATTAAGAGTGATTTAATGAAATAGTTTTTTATAAAAGAATCTAATTTAAGTTAAATTTTATATGCCAATCAAAATAATATACAAAAATAAAAAATGCTAAGAAAAATTTATGTGATGAATGAGTTTTATAATAGATATTGATTAAATTTTCATTAATAAGTTTGTATATATATCCTACTAATTTGTGAAATGGACAATATAAGAAAGGAAATGAAAAATAAATAATTATAAATAATATTAACGAAAACAGTCAATATTTGTTGTCGAATCTAATAACACAGATAAATCATACTTTTTATCACATTTTAATCCAGATCACAATATCGTAGATAAAGCAGCAAACGAGATGGAAGACTTAATTTATGTAAATCCTCAGATTGCACTTTTCTTCTTATATTAATACGGCATAAATGGAGTAAAGGAGTGACACAACTGGAAGCTTTCCAAAAACTTATTGAACCGTTTTGAGTGCTAGAAAAATTATGAAGTCTTATTAAGATTTGGTTTAGACCGTAATATAATTCATAAATAATTTATAAATTTTTCTATAATGCAAAATATTTTCATTAACATACCCAACAGCAAGAATTTGTCCAGATGAAGAATAAGTGCAACATAATGCACCTTCAATAGTTCCTACTGCTTCAGGATCGTCATCTGAGAAAATATCCCAAAATCGCAAATACCTAAAGTTTAATAAATATATTTTAGAATTTTCATAGAACTTTATTTAAATATTAAGAGTTCAGAAAATGCTCCGAGAAGTCTCTGCTGAAAAAGCTAAAGAATGACATCACATTGCGATCTATTAAATGACTGGACTTCCAGCTGTTTAACAAATCATGTGATCTACATGAGTGGTGATATCGTTCTTTAGCTTCTCCAGCAGAGACTTTTCAGAATATTTTCTGTACTCACTCTATATTAAATATTTAAAAAGAAAGTTTTATTAATAAATTTTTTGAAATATAATTTATTTTTCTGTAAATATTTTATTGAAGTTTCTTCACTTAATATATTAAAATTGCAATAATATTTATGAAACTACTGTAAAGATTCACTATCAATTAGGGCTCACAATATAATTGAAAATCTTAATATCAATATTCCAAAACAAACATTTTTCTTGATAAATTTTGATCATAAATGGATGTGATGTTTCAAATCAGATTTTTGTTACAATAATAATAATTATTATATTCTAACGAAAAAAATTATTAAAAACACAGTTATTCTTACACACACGCACACGCGCACGCACGCACGCACACGGCAAATATTAGTTATGTTTATGTAGATCTGAGTTTCATAACATATTCAGCAATTATTATATTCTAACGAAAAAATTATTAAAAACACAGTTATTCTTACACACACACGCACACGCGCACACGCACACGCACACGGCAAATATTAGTTATGTTTATGTAGATCTGAGTTTCATAACATATTCAGCTTTTCATTTCAGTTTACTGCATATAACAATCCCTCAGTTCAAATTCAATGATATATGATTTATTAATCCTTATTAAGGATTATTAATGATCCTTATTCACTAGAGTATATCTTCAAAACATTAGATTACTCCTATAAAACAAAGACTTTATAAAAAACCTTCAAAACATTACAATGCATTTAAATACTACTTGAATAAAAAATGATATGCCGTATTTAGCTAATTTCATTAGAGAGGTGTTTACAAATTCATATCTTGTAATTTTTTTGGAACACTGAAATCAGTTTATTTGTTAATGCACCTGATATGAATTTATTAATAATATTAATGTCCTCCTTGTCAAGAATGTCTTTGAACAATTAGTAGTTTCTAGAGCTGCTTGAGAAGATATTCTCGATAGATTTAATTGAATTTTTATATTTATGAAGTAATGCATCTATTATTGTAATACAGTCAAACCTGTTTTTATGCGGTCGGTTTTTGTGCGTTATTTTTTTTAATTACATTTTTTAATTAAGTATGAACCTAAATTACACCTTCAATAGTGTATAGTGTAATAGTGTCCGTATCATATTTTCACTTGTTTTACTTTCATTAAAACAAGTGAAAATATTAAGCAACTTATTCATCTTATTTTCAAAAAATAAATATCGTTGGTTAGGTTACTAGGAAAAGGACAGATTCATAGAAGAAAATATGATAGAACCTGTAATGTTTTCAATAAATGGCTCAGACGATGAAATGGACAGTAATGACGAATGGGAATCTTCGTAGCATGCTTATTGACATCATCTTCAGCCTAACCTTGTGCATGATCTTGGAGGCAATCCGTGCAAAGTAGTTCTGGAAGTGGTTACTGTTTTCTAAGAAAATACAGTTAATAATTTAGGTATACTTTTGCTAGATATTCTGTAGAATAAATTCTTAATCCGCCCAAATTCGACTAAAATTATTTAAATTAGTCGGTAGTTTATCCTAGAGATTTGACATCGTGCAACGCAACAAGCTAAATCTGCAGATTAAAGCCTGTTTTAATCTGCAGAATAAGACTCGCGCAACCGGCCCTCATGTGTATAAATTGTTTACGCAATTATTATTGTTCTTACTTATAGGAGATTAATATATCGATAAGCTGTGTATATCATTTATAAAAAACTGTACAATATCGATTAGGAAGCAATAGTATTGATGATTAAAAATAATGATTGTGACGAACAAAATTATGTGAGAATGATGATCAAAGCTATCATCATCGCAGTGATTATTAATTTCTTTAATTCGTTCTTTTTTCTTTTATAAATCAATATGATTAGTGCGTGAAAATGGTTTGACTTCAACCCAAAGAAGCCGCAAGTGAAACTGGATTTCATATTATCATCGCAGTGATTATTAATTACTTTAATTCGTTCTTTTTTCTTTTATAAATCAATATGATTGGTGCGTGAAAATGGTTTGACTTCAACCCAAAGAAGCCGCAAGTGAAACTGGATTTCATAAGTTTAAAATTTATCTACCACAAATATGGGCCGTTGTTGCGCCTGAAATAGAGCGTCACTTAGGATTCTGACAATATTGGAAAGTATTGTAAGAAAACGGTCCTTATTTTAATTAGAAATAAATAATTTATACATAACAATTGATTATTAGCTGTATGGATAGGATGATACGATAATTTTCTCTCACTTGAAGTTACTTCCATTGAAAGAAAAAGGTGGTATGATGGATGGATATATAAAAGAAACGTTTTAATGCTCAAAACAATTCATTCAGTTATTGCAGAAGATTTATATAAACTATCATTCATCAAACACTCTTCTTGTAATTATTTCCATTTATAATTTGGGTATCCTGCTACAAATTTACGAACTGACTTGAGTTTATATTAGCATTTGAGTATTATACAGTAAAACCCCGCTTAACGCTGTTTCAATATAACGCGGTTTTTTCGAATTCTATATTTTTTATTGATTCACTTTGGCGAGGTTTTCCAAACCGTTATGCTCACATAAATCCAAAATCGCACGAATTTGTTGCTTTAATACTCCTATGCCTTCTCAGAATGCCTTTGATATCAATGTAACGTAGTATATACGAAAGTTTGATGCGGTCACAGTTCGAATCGGCCATCTAGAGTAAGCGTTCCTTTGATATCAATGTAACTTAGTATATACGAAAGTTTGATGCGGTCACAGTTCGAATCGGCCATCTAGAGTAAGCGTTTCTGAAGATGAGGAGCAAAAGGAACTTGCAATGGATTTTTCTCAAAACAGGTTTAACCACTATTACGGAAATTATGGATCAGTTATAAAAAATGATCCAAATCTTGATAGAAGTTCAAGACGAAGTGACATGGATGCGATGTCTCGGTATCGACAATTACTTGCTGAACGAAAGCGGAAAAAGCAAACAACATTAGATGATCTCTTAACGAGAAAACAAAGTGTCAAATAAGGAAGAACCTTCCTCATCACTAACATAAATTATTTACTCGAATAAATATGATTTTTATGAATGATTTATAAATATAAATCGATATTATCGATAAAAACATCTATAATTAATATAATACAATATTAATAGTGCATGTTACAAAATAAAATAAAAAAATGGTACATATATTTTTTATTCACTGTTCTGTTCCACCTATTTCACTATTTACATGCTCATTTAACACTGTTTCGTTTCGCTTGGTTTCTTTGGACGCTTAAAACGGGGTCTTACTGTAGATTATTATTATAATTGAATTAAAATTTTTATAATACAGTGGATTCCGCTTAATTGGGACAAATCTCAAAGAACGAAAACCAAATTAACAATAAATATGATTTTTATGAATGATTTATGAATACAAATCGATATTATCGATAAAAATATCTATAATTAATATAATACAATATTAATAGTGCATGTTACAAAATAAAATAAAAAAATTTTGGAGGGAGTATACAGAAGGAATGGAAGGGATGGTTGAGCACATGGTAGGCAGGACAGCCAAAGAAAGTGATTAATAAGTGAGCACACTGGGGTCCTCTACTGGGCAAGACAACGTTAGCAATGCGAAATGTAAAAGCGGGGAATCTAGGGGAAGCACGTGTAGTTGTTTTTTGTGTAGTGTAGTTGCGCGAAATATATTTATGGCTCTCGAATAATTTTTAAATTGTTGTGAGGAACAGATTTGGCTCTTCCGTCTGAAAAGTTTGCCGCACAGATTAAGAATATACCCTGGCATATACTGTACTGTATTTATAAAGATAGTTGCCATCTCTGATCGCTAGGTGTACTTTTCTCGTCTGCTTTGGGTGTAGACTTTTTTTGTTTTGTATAATGTGATTTTATTGATGTTAAAATTTGATCGTTAATGTTTAATAATCAATACGTTTTTATTGAGTCTTAGATAATGGCCAAAATTAACGTTTTTTTAATTCTTCTCGGATTTATATCATCAGGTAACTGCTGATTTTCTTTAGTTTTTGTATCAATTTTCAGTTGAAAAATTTATACGTGTAATTGATTTCCCAAATTAAATGTATATTATTGGCAGATAATTCTTTGATAAAACAATTCAACTTCAAAACTTTAATGAAACATTTTTATGGAGATTATGGTCCAGGTCCAGGTCCACGTAACCAAATAAGTGATAGAAAACCGAAAACTATTTACCCTGTTTATTACATACAGTATTTATAAAAATTATTTAACTCGATATTAATTTTTGTCAGTTGTAAACAGATTATATTTCATATGTTGATAATAGCTTATATATGCATTGTCATTTTCAGATTTAAAATGCAAAGAAATTAATGGCTGATCATAATCATTGTTTAAACTAATTATAATTTAAGTCATATAAATTAAATCGTATTTTTATAATATAGTAATCAAACTCTTTGATTATTATATTGTAAATTTGAAATGAAATTATGAATGCATTGATTATAAATTCACTATGATAAAAAAAGCCATAATTATGACGGCGACCAATATTGTTTATACTAATTCACTGAATATTTTCATGGCAAAGTTTGGTTCATGATATTCTTGTACCATAAAATACAACCAAATAGTCAGCTAAATATTTTCATAATAGAAAAATACCAATTAAAACTATAATAAAGAAGATATAATTCACAAGAAATCACAACAAGCACTTAAAGCAGGATAAATACACTATTTTATTATTAGTTATATATAAATATATTACATATACTAATAATACAATTGTTTTCTGAAAAAGTTTTCGGCCTACTATGGCCCTCCTCAGCAGTCACTCACTTGAGATTACCGGCTGAGGAGGGCCATAGTAGGCCAAAAACGTTTCAGGAAAACAATTGTATTATTAGTATATGTAATATATTTTATATATATCTAATAAAAAAATAGTGTATTTATCCTGCTTTAAATGCTTGTTGTGATTTCTTGTGTTTTTAGAAGCAGCAGAACTCAGTTGTTTATAGTTATGAAGATATAATTGTTAATTTAAAACATTACTGTCCATAATTTAAAAAAAATGCTGCTGTTAGAAAACAAAATCTTTATTTTTGTTTAAAAATATTTTGAGATATTGTTTTCAATATTACATGTTTTTAATATTAAAATAATGATTAAAAAATAAAATCAATATTACAGTGCAGAATAATAATTTTAATTTAAAATTTATTAATCGATAAATAAGAGTGATACAAAATTAATTTACTTTCTTCAGTTTGAAACCAATCTTAATAATGATATACAGTACTCCTATAGTTCTACCATCACTGCATAGAATTCAAGCAATTATAGAAATCTTGCACAGACAGATCCATAATATATTATAGGGAGATCCAGTTTTCTAATCACATGTTTATTTCCCAGAAGACTAAAAGCTTTTAGTGGATTTGTTAATTAAGGATTTTTGTTTAAATTTTATATAAACCAAGCATCAAGGGAATTTACTCTAAATAAATCTAATACTTGCCAATTTTATCCCTTGATATGTTTAACTGAAATTTTAATCATTTGAAATAATTTAAACTGCTTCTAATTATGATATGGCATTAAAATTAGTTTAAATTATTTCAAATAATTAAAATTTCAGTTAAACATATCAAGATATAAAATTTGGCAAGTATTAGGTTCATTATAAATACTACGTAGGAAGGAGAGTGAAAATTTAATAAATGATAGGATGGCCTGGGAACCATCCCAAGCATGGAAGTTTGCCCTAGCCAAAACACTAGAACGGGCAGCAAATTAATTGTACCAGCAAAAACTTGATTTTAGCAACTTGGCGGTGTAATACTTAATTAAGAAATATCTGACATCCAAAAAACTGTCTTTTATACGCTTATTTACTGTATTTTACTTTATTTATATTTGTATTTATTTATTTTTTGGCATACGTAACCTCAGTTGTTTTAAAGAAAATTTGTATTGTTTTTAAAAACTGTTCCAATTTTTAAGTCAATTTTAAACCAATTTTTTGGAACGCATCTGTTCTAAGAACAAAGGTTGCCATAGCAACTCTTGTATTCTTTCTATTCCGTTGTACTTAGAATCTTTGCCTGATGATGGTCGAAAGACTGAAAACGTTTGTGAACTAGAGAAAATAAAGTTTACCTTACTGCAAAAAGTGCTAGTTTTATTTGTTTTTTATTCATTTTAAGGATTATTATTTTCCAGTTTCTTGGTGTGTGAATTATAGAAGAATGTTTAAGTAGTTCTGCAGTGAAAAATGTTCAAAGTTTTAAATAAAATTTTGCATAGTCCCCCTTTTTTTTAAGATGACCTATATCATGCATGTGACAAGTTTATGTATCTAAGTGCTTGGCACGATGACACTTCCTATATGTATATATATGATTGCTTTTAAAATTAACTAATTTTTATTTTTCAGTTTGGTCATTGGAATGTTACGTATGTGAAGAACAAGATTCAAATAATGATAAATGTATTAAAACAGTCAGAACATGTAATGTTGGGCAAGACCGATGCTTATCAAAAATTAAATGGGGAAGTAAGTGATTATTTATGCCATTTGATTATTATACTTTTTTTTAATGAGATTAAGAAAGGCTAAAATAAAGTTAATATACAATAGAATCCCAATTAGCAGTGTCTTGTTTAACCAAGGGTCTGCATTAAGATAAATTTCATTCACCTTGTGTTGATTTTTTTAATTTTATAACTGTTTAATTACAAAAATTAAAGAGAATCAACACAAGATAAACAATAATTCACTCTTAAATTATGCAATAAAAATCATTAATTTCAATAAATAGGGTCTAACCTAAAAATAAAGTATACATCATAAAATTATAAACATTAACATGAATACATTAACATCATAATGTTAATGTATTTAATCCACTTCATTTAATAAGTTACCAAATCTTTCATGTTATCAGATTTTTTTGATTATCCAAGCTTCCCTCAGTCTACATTATTTAGTATAATTGGGATTCTACTGTTATTAAATATAAATAATTTTAAGTAATCAAAATTAATGGAAAACTTTTAATAAAGAATTTTCAGTAAAAGTACTCCAAGAATATACAAGAATAAAAGAATAAAATATTTTAATTTAAATATAAAATTCCTCTTATTGATAATTCTGATAATTTCTTGGTATTGTCAAATGTAACTTAATGAATACATTAATATGGTAACAAATGGAATAATCCTTATTTCCTGTTATAATTTATTAATCATTTATTATAAATTTAAAAATATATTTGTAGTTTAGGGTTTACTTTTATTTATATTGTTAGTTAGTATCAGCAGTATTTATTATTTTAGAAAGGACTTTATACTCATGGATGTTCATTAGTAACACTGTACATTCATCCAGTGTCCTTAGAATGAAGGGGACCTGAAATTGAATACTTTTTATATTATTAGATTTCCCACATTTTTTGAATGTTTTATGAATTTTATCATCAATGAATTGCTTTAATTTATAGTTTTTGATTTTGTGAAAATAATTTTTATTTTTATGATAAAACTACTACTTTGAAGATTTACTAATCTTTTATAGTTTTAAATTGATCATTGTATCTTATTCTATATAATAATTTATAATCTCTAATTCATATATTAATAAGTTTTTCCTGAATATTGGATCTTCAAAGTGCATCATTTAAAAAAACTCATTATTCTAGTGTTCTATTACTAATTTAATAATATGATTAAATAATTATTTTTAGGATTTTCTTGCTCATTATTGATTGTATTATATATTTTAATAAGTTTATATTGATTATAAATCTTATTAATCACTATATGCCAATGGCAATAGACCATTACACTGTAGGCCGCAGCACTTCCGTCTTTGGTATTAGTTAGGCTTAGAAGTCAGCAGTCATCATAGAGAAGCACTCATGCCGTATAATTGCTGCGTTCTTCAATGTAATAGAAACAGAAAAAAAATAAAGGCCTTCAGTTTCATTTATTCCTTAAAGATAGTAATCTAAAAAAATGTGGAATATTGCTATTAAAACAGGAAAGACAGTATTAAAGCATACCAAAGTTTGCACTTGCATTCTCGCGACACCGATTACACTCCATCGAAAACAACAGGTTAGTTACAATTATTACTTTCTAATGTTATAAATTTTGATATAAGAAACAGAAATTATTAAACACATTTATTTTAAAATATAAGTCTGTAATTAATGCTTCAATCAACTTCAATGTTTGCTGAAAAACAGACATTGACCTCTCTCTTTGCTCAATGTGGTGGATATTTTTTCAAACTAGTTATGGATTGTTGAAAATTGAAATTATTCAAATGTTTCCTTGATATTACATTTATTGGTGAAAACTGTTCAGGTGATGAAAACGTGATGAGATGCTCTCTAAATGTTTTGACACAACTAAACTGCAGATGAGATCATGTTTTTGCCATGCAGAAAGTCTGAAATTTAATACAAATTAAATGTAAAAAATAAAGCAGCAATTATGAGCATACTTAAAATGTACTATTAGAGCATTACATTAATATTATAGAAAAATTGACAGCAATGTAAACAAATTTAAAAGGTAATTATGACAAGTGTGATACATCATAAGCATTCTTGATGAGTAATGGCAGCATGCATTAAATTTCAGTTTTCCTAAAATCATGAAAGATTCTGACAAATTGATATTTGTGATTTTCTTTTACAAATATGGTATATGAATAAAATAATGGCCCAATTGAGAAATACTTTCCACAAAGAAAAAGTCGTTTATGTAAATAAAAGTAATAAGGGTCAATAAAAATTTATATACAACATTATGATCCTGCTATAAGATCTCAAGATGTAATTTTTTACTATGAAGGACCTTTAATACATAAAGTCTACTCGTGACATTTCTTACAATGTGGTTTATGAAGTTTACAGTAAGCATGGCTTAATATCACTTACCTTTCGATTAATTTGACTTTTGTCCCAGTTCTTTTTTCTCCAATATCTTTTAATTGTTTCTTAAGTTCAGAAACGGTCAACTTGCTAAAATCCATAATGAACAAGCTTAACTATGCAGAAAAATAAAAAGACAAACACAAACTGAGAGCGAAATGCTATGTAATAGCTGGATGCTAAGCCTAAGCAATACCAAAGTCATAAGTGGCGCTGCAAGTAGGGAAATTTTGCACGTACGATGGTCTATATATCTGCCATTTAATTTAATTCAAAAACTTTATCTAAACTACATCATTCAAAACTTTTCCAAAACTGTGATAAAGCTATTTAACAGTATAAATAGCGTTATCATAATATTGCATATTATTATAGATAGATAAAATCTCTGATGTAATTATCAATATACAGTCATTCCCAAACTTATATGAATTACATTTTTCATAACCTTATGCAAGTCAAAAAAAGAATTTAACAAAAATTCTGGTTAAAAAATTTCTGAAGCTAAGTGACTACAGTGATGGCACCTATACAACATTATGGCACCATATGACCTGACTGAAAATGAGACATCACCACATGGAACAATAATATAATAGTAATATGATGCTTAAAATCAAATACACAAAACATAAATCAAGTAACATGAGTTTAAATTTTATAAACCAACATGTTTGGATTTGTAAGTTGCAAATACAGTAGCTTAATATGCTATATATCTTAGTAAAAAAAAATATGGAATATATTTTATGTAAACTTGAATTTACATAAATTGCAAATTATGTAAGTTGGGAATGGTTGTACTATATTTTCTATTCATTTGTAAATTTGCTCTATGATAACATTTTCCGATTGTATTGAAAAAGTTAAGCCTAATAATGTAATTCTTTCATAAACATGAATTATTTTGTGTTTAATAGTTTATAGTAAATTAAATTATCATAATAAAATCTATAATTAATGCATGTTAAAATTTTATTTGTTTAAAGACAGAATTTAAACAAAATTGTAAAAATTCAATACTCTTTTTAAAACATTATTTTCTCAAATGATTATTAGAAGCATTTGAGAAAATAAGAATTACAGATAAACTTAAGACCAATATTTTATGAAAATTTTATAATTTTTAAATAAAACCACAATATTTTGCATGTTTATTATCACATTAGGCTGAAATTCTAGACACTTTTGAAATTTAGTAGCTTGGAAATTCAAAATGAAATGGCAAGGAAGAAGTTAAATATGTAATATAAACTATTGTAAATTATTATATTATATATGGATTTATATCTATTTTGATATTTTGGAATACTTAATATAGATAAAATGGCAGTGATTTTCTGGAATGCAAGAACTGATCAAAAATTTTTACTTTAGAATTAATGATAATTGAATTATTTTTTTTTGCAAATACAATTATAATTGATTCATTAAAGATCCTATATATTGAATCATTTCCTGCAACTCATCTCAAAACTAATATAAAACTGAAATTTGTTGATATTTATTTTTTTAAGTTTCAGATTAATTATTCTGAAATTCATGTTTAATTTTTATAAAAAATAAGATAAAATTTATGTAGAGTTTTGAAGAAAAATTTCAAAAATTTTCTTCTTATGGATTTCTTAAAGATTGATAAATTTTCACTGAAATTTTTAAAATTAGTATAAATGTCTTATTTATAATGGTTTGATATACTAATAAATAGTCCTGCATAAAAATTTATGCAGGACTATTTGTTAGTAATCTCGAACCATTATATATAAGACTATTTGACTTTACACAGTAAAAATTTCTTAAAAATTTGTTATATATTATGGGAAACTGAAGTGCTATCATGATTTTATTTTATCTTTCCTTATTTTATATTTAAAAATAAAACAAATTATTTAAAAATATTTTAATCTGTAGTAGAGAGATAGTAATATTTCTTTTAGTTCTTTTTTAATGTATGACAGAAAGGTTTTGACATCTACCGTAGGGGCTGTATTAGAGGAAGTAGTTTCGATTAAATTAAGTACAGGTATTTTATAATATTTTAGTTACTACAGTATTATAAAAAAAGAAAAATATTCATTATAATAACAGAGCATTAACTCTTTTGCTGTCAGCTATTTTTTTTTAAATTAAGCCTAATTAATATGCAAAAAAAAAATTAAAAAATTGTGATATTTCATTTAATTTTAATCAAAATCTTTTGAAATTTTAAGTATTTATTGCATTTTTTGTTCTCTCTACAATATAAGCATTTTTTTTCTTTAAATTTTATTTTTATTTGAACTTTTTTTTTTTTTTTTAAATTTTATTTTTATTGTAACTTTTCATTACATATACAAGATTGAAGAAAACATGATTTTATTTTAATATGAAATTGTAGTCATCCAACAAAATAGTCTATATTTTTAGATAGCGACAAGTCCTCTGAATAAAATGAGCCATGAATAAAAATTTTTGCCAAAATTTTCATAAATTATAAAAAACCACAAGTTATGTAACATCTGTTGAATTAACTTAACAGCACACAGGCAGGAACTACAGTCATAATGTGAATAAACAAATTAAACTGCAAATAAATAGTAGTGCTTTCGATTTATTATAAAAATTCTCTTCAAATTAATTCAGTTCTTACACTGCCTATTTTTTAGACCCAATTAACTGTTGGGAAATTCTTGTTATGGCTGATGAGGATTATAATTTAATCGAAAGCGCTTCTAATGCATTGTATAATATTTAACATTAAATTGACTGTTCGGAAATTCTTGTTATGGCTGATGAGGATTATAATTTAATCGAAAGCGTTTCTAATGCATTGTATAATATTTAACATTAAAGTATTTATAGTGTTTCCTGCCTTAGAGCTGTTTATTATTAATTGGGAAAAATTCTCTTCAGCTACAACTTTAAATGGAATGTGTGCATTCTTAAAGTTTAAGTTCTAAATTAAGATTACTATAGAAACGAACATATCAACAAATTTTAAGCATATATGCACTAAAGATTAATAACGTTAAAACTATATATGTGAGAGATCAGGTCGAGGCGGGACGACGGGCGGACTTCTAAAACTTCGTTCCGGAGTTGACGCACTATAGCTTCCGGCGGATGATGCGTCAGGTATACGTTGTTCCTGGGCTGGTGGTTGTTGATCCCCGATGTTTGGTCTGGTTCTCGGAGGATCGCCGCTTCGCTCTTGTTCAAGACTGTATATTCTGGCTGTCAATTCGTTTATCTGAGATACCATCTCAATCCAAGTGTCAAGAGGAACAGTAATAGTCTCGGAAGCCATCGTACTAAAGAGGTGATTAAGTTTGGTAAAATTGGAAAGTGACAATTATCACAATTGAACAAAAAAAACAACCACCAAATGAAATCACTTCAAACCTAATTCAAAACTTAACACTACCACAATTGGTGGCCCCTGATCGGGCGCCAATTGCAAAGTCGCGCTTTAGAACACTGTTGGGAAATTCTTGTTATGGCTGATGAGGATTATAATTTAATCGAAAGCGCTTCTAATGCATTACACTGTACAATATCTTTTTAGAAATAATTGAATACAGAAATACATAACAGAAGCTTACTTGTTTATTCATCTGGTCTGTTTTTTATTTCAATATTTTAATGCATAAAAGCAAAAGATCTTTTCAATAAACAATTTATATGCATATAGTCCTAACTTCTGACTACAATCAGAAGTTGTAAATCCCAAAATTTATGGATTTCACACTACTAATCTGTACAAGGACACTATACATTATTCTAATAAATATAATGAACACAAAATTACAAAAATCAAACATAAAAACGATGACATAAAGGTAATACAAAGGGACAATTATAATTATGTCATTAATGGACAGACAAGTATGGATATTTTTACTGCATAGCAGTATATCTTAAAGAAAACTAGAAGTTGTTAAATCTATACCTAATGTACTTAATTATTTCTTTCAGGCCACTTAATTTTAATTTTACTTTTATTGTTTTTAGTTAATATGATTAAGTACATAAAAATTAGCTAGTATAGTTATTGTAAGCCTATTAAATGTAAATTTATTTAAACATGTATAATTTTATATTTAAAGCATATTAGTAATTTGTATATTAATGGAAATTTATAACTTAATTTTAAATTTTAAATGTTTGTATTCTTTCAAATGATTGCATTCAAAAACAAACTAAAAACCTATTCCTTTTTTTATTCTGTTCTCGATACTGATAATAGTTGTTTATAGAACAGAAAATGTTACATTAAAGTAAATTACTGTTTATCAACTATTTTTAGTGCTATTATTTCAAGTTATAAAAAGAGTGTTTTTGTACATCAATCCATTGCATATAGACTGGTATGCATGGGAGTTGCATTGACCAATCATAGAATTTATTGATGGATCATCATTGTAAGTACAAGTGGTCTTAAGTCAAGGATATCTTGTATATAAAATGCTTATGGATCATGTATTTATTCCTGTCTGCACTAACATGGGTACTTTTCTGGGACCTAGAAAGCTGAAATTTAGAAGTGACCACACTGGGATATACAAAAATCAGGCAATTGAGAATTCCATCCCAGAGGGGTAGAAAAGGGGGATAGAAAACTAAATTCTGTTTTTCTTATGGAAACTTTTTAAAAATCATAACTTCTCAATCATTTGAGTGTTTTATATGGAGAAAAATATCCCTTCACATATTGGTTGAAAAATTATAAACAAGAAGTCAACAAAAGTACAGGTTAACTATCAAAAATCTGGCAACCTTGGGTGTATATATATATGCTGTATATATTTAACAGAAAAAGACTACTTGTACAATGCTTTAAAGAAATAAAATTAAACACTAAATGAATAGCAAATGAAATTTTATTGTTAAATAACTAAATAAAAGACTGTAGTTCTACGGAATGTTAATTCAACTAAATAAAATAGTTCTACAGAATTTTAATTTGTTACTGTATCCTCAAAAAACTTTAAAAGATTTTATATAATGCCAATAAGCAAAAAAAAAAGTCAGAAAGAGCTCATTTGGCATCAAAAGAGCCAATCTGGCAATTCTGGTTGCAAGCAGGACTAAACATCTGATTCTGGAGTACAAGGCTGTCAAAACATAAACAGTGCCTCCAGAAAACAGTCGCATGCCAACGCAGTAAATTTAAAAATGCCCACTGACATTCATGCCGGAAAACTGATGGAACCAGAATATTGATTGCCGGATTTTTGATAGTCAACCTGTAGTACTTCTCAAATATTTGATGGATTTTTTAATGCTAGCCATATTTTGATGAACATGAGTATATTTGTGTTTATGGAGCTATTAATTATGGATCTGATAGAATTCAAAATGGTGGATCCAATATAGTGGCCAGAAATTCAACACTTATATTAGTTCAATTTTGTTGTGTTGTTAGCCAAACTGGCCATGTAGAAACCAACTTGTGACTTTCCATCCAAGGGGACTTAGACCAAATCTTGGAAAATATTTGTTGTCTGAGTCTAGACTCTTGATAATCATTGTCAGTCATCTGCCTTCCATTGATGTGAACAGCCTAAGGCAGGGGGCCTCAGTTTGCCCATTTAATAATCAACAGATTGAATAGTAGTATAAATTTATTGATAGAAAAGATACAGTGACCAAGAAGATTGATAGAAAGATACAGTGCCATAAATATTTGCATTGAAGAGATATGATTAAACTCTGCCTGTCATAAACAGGCTTATATACTAGTAATATATAGTTAGCTACTAAAAGTTCCCAAAATCAACAATTATAATTTAGATTAGGGCTGTCCATCTGGCAGCCCACAGGTCAAATCTGATCTGACATGAATTTTCCTGACTCTTTGACTTCTTTTTGTTCAGAAATTTTTAAAAAATAATTGAGCAGATCAAGAAGTTTTAATCACTGAAATAAGAAATATTTTAAATGGAAATAGGAAATGTAGATAGGTATTTAAATAATAAAAACTTCATTAATTTTTTTTTATATATTTTTAGTACAAAAATGAAACAAATCTTTTTTCTTTATTAGTGGGATACTTGATGATAATATGGCAAATTTCAAAAAATAAAAAAATAAGTACAGTGGTCCCCAGTTATAATGCAGGTTTGTGGGGTGGTGATCAGACTCGTGTTATAAGACAACCGTGCTATAACCAAGGCTTCTCTTATTTTTAATTTAGTGATTATAAATCAGAGAATAAGAGAAAGCTGACCAATTTATCTAAGAAGGTTCGTAATCTTCCTTTTTCTGCAATCCATTTTTGTATTGTGGATGTCAATTATAGGATGTATTATATTTTTCTCATAATCTCTTTTAAACGAATGGGGAACAGGAAAGACCCACAGTATAAATGAGAGCGTTATATCTGGGAAGCACTGTATATAAAAAATCTCAATGTTTTAAGGAAGTTTAAGATTTTATGTTGGGCTGCATTCATTACAGTGGTGGGCCACAGGTTGGACAGCCCTGATATAGTTGATGATTCCTAATCATATAATAGTAGTCCTTGACTTATGGCAAGATTCAGTTTCAAATCCCACCATCATAAATTGTAAGTTGTAAATGCCCAAAATTTATGAATTTTTCACTACTGATGTTTACTTGGAGACTAAGCATTATCTTAATAAACATAATGAATACAAAACTACAAAAACCAGACACAAAAATGACACTTTCTGTATATTACACCATTCGGTCAGGGACTTGAACCCATTGAATTATATTACCCAAGTCAAGAATTAATAGATTACATCACTGTCAATAATACAAGTGATTGTAAGTTAGGGATTACTTGTAATAAAAAACATTCTTTGTCAAGAATAAAATTAAATACATTTTAAAGGAGCTTTGAATAAAACAATATAGTATTACTTTAAATTAGCATTATTCCCAATACTGTTATTGTTTTAAATTGATATTATTTTAAATTTATTACTATAATGTCTTATTTAATATAAAAGTACTATATTGTTAAGCATCCACTTGCCTTAATAACCTGGATATTAAAGTTCTTTGTATTTAATATTACTTCACAACCCTGATCTATTACTGTGTCTACTATCAAGGAAAGAACTAGGTTTTAGTGACATCATTTTACAAAATGTTGCCTTCAGTGGAAACAGCTTTAATTTCACAGTTTCAAGTGATGACCTATTGGCTTTTAAAATGGTTGAAAAAAGAAGGATCCATAACCTAAAAATGACTTTAAACTTCTTAAAACAATGGAAGTTAAGAAAAAAAAAAGGCAGATTAAACTTTGATTGCCAGGAATCTACACATCAGTCATTTATCTCCTATGTGTTAGCTGTAACAGCAAATAAAGGTAAAACTTTGATGATTATATTTTAATACACTGGTATGCATATTTAATATTTTTATATAATTATAGGTTTGAGAAAACATAAATTTTGGATAAAGTTCTTCACGATTTGACGATGTGGATGACGCAATTATTGTTAAGCTGAGCAGGGGACATCATTTATTTGGGTTTTGACGTCAATAACTAAGATATAATTTCCTAACCTTTTTTATCTATATTAAATAACCAGGTTTTATTTATAACATACTTCTTTTATAATGGACACAAACAAATAACACAAATATTAGATATCAAGAACTTTAATATTCATGTTATTTAAGCAAGTGGATGCATAGCATATCTGTTCAATAAAATTATAGTAGTATAAAGCACACATTTTATGAAATGAACTAATATTAATATATTCATTTCATATTAATATTAATATTAGTTCATAGAAGTTTTCAAATGTTAATAAAGCGTTTTCTACTTTGAACCTAGAGCTTGTTATTTTAAGTATATTCGTATATTCCTGTTTTCATTTCTATTATCTCAATCTTTTTTGATTGTCAGTTAATTCAATTCCAGTAATATATAATTATCTATTATTTACTAGTATATCTAATACTTTCAATTAAATTAATAAACAATAATTCAGTAGCCTTTTCAATATGAAAAAGTTTATTCACATAACTTGAAACATTGACTAACTATTAGGTCTTTGTCAGTAAAATGAAAATTGAATCTCCATCAGCAAAAAGAACAATATTGGAATTTTTTAGATTCAAAATTGTCATCACAAAAAATTATTCAAAAGTTAAATAAAATTAATTAATTATAACTAGCCAATTAACAGGAATTATTATACTCACAGATAAATTGTTTTAATAAAATTCAAAGTAACGCTTTCGGAAATCTTGTATTCCCTCTTCAGCTTTACCCATCAAAAATAATTCTATTCCAACTCATTGTTTTATTTATATATATAAATAAAAATAGAACTATTTTTGATGGGTAATTGAATTTTATTAAAACAATTTATCTGTGAGTATAATAATTCCTGCTAATTGGCTAGTTATAATTAATTAATTAAATAAATTAAAGTAAGCAATTAATGAACATTTGGAAAGTTAAATAAAATTAATAAATATACATTATTTTTATATATTAAAAACTCATTGAACTCTAAAATAAAATTTGAAAAACCATCCTCTAAACTGATAAAAGGATTTTACAATAATTTTCATCCCAAGACTATAGTTAAGTCCATCTTCAAACATTGGATAGAATGCTAGGTTTATAGAAGTTTATAGAATAACTATGCCTTGAATTCTCTAATACCTGCAGATCTACCACATAACTCAAAGATTCTTTTTGAAGTGGTTATATAATATTTGAGAACTACCATTTAATATTAAACTTTTTCCTAAATAAAATTTGAACAAAGATACATAAATATTTTTGTTCAAATTTTAATACAAAATTAATTATTTAAATTTCACTTCAAAAAATTATCAGTAAAAAATTATAACAATTAATTAGCAAAAATATATAAAAGATTAAAATAAAATAAATATTAACAGAAGTTTTTATAAAATTCATGTAATTTAAGAAAAAAATAATTAAAAAAAAAATATAAATTTTCTTGACACAATAATAATCTTGGAGTCATACCAGATAGCAAGTTATACAAATTCATGTTGACTATAAAAATAAGTTCAAGAATAAGTATAACATTTTAGAAATATTTTTTTATTAGTCATAAAGAATTGGTCTCATATAAGAATTATGCCATATTTGATATGAACTGCTGCTTTATACTTCAGAACTTTAGTTTAATATGATAAACACCAAAAAAATAAATAAAAAATGCTTTATTTGATATATTGTAATTGTCTAAAATTTCTACTGTGTTTCCCCGAAAATAAGACCTAATCAAAAAATAAGCCCTAGCATGATTTTTCAGGGTACTCCTAATATAAGCCCTATCCCTAAAATGAGCCCTAGTTAAGATTGTCAGCCAGACGGATGTCTTATTGCCGAATGACCAAGTGCAGACACAACACACATACACATTTGAAACAAATGGACATAATTGCAACAAATTAGAATCTTCAGTATTCAATACGTCATGTTAGCAACGGACAGTTAGCACTTGATTTAATAATAAATTTAAAGGATAATAAATTTTGATGCTCATTTATAAGTCCAAAAAGGAAGAGCTATTCCGTTGAGTACAAGAAAGGAATTGTGGAAGAGTCCAGGGATAAAAATCTTACAGCTTTCTGCAAAGAGAAGAAGTTGGATCTACGAATGGTCCGAAAATGGCGATCAGATAATAACCTCAGTCAGCGGGTCGATGAGGGAAATGCCAAGAAGCATAAGTGTGGATCAGGTCGGCAACCATTATTTCCTGAATTGGAACAGATCATCTGTGAATGGATTGCTGACAGAAGAGTAAAGTGTTTGGTTGTTCGCAGGGCTGATATTCAAGCATTTGCCCTTGCAATGGCATCACAGCTAGACATCGCCAGATGAATTCAAGGCATCACAACACTGGATGAATGGCTTCCTTCAGCGATATGAACTGTCTTTAAGAAGATCGAAAACACTATTCAAATTGGAAGATACTGAAGTGATTAAACGTGCAATTGCATTCAAGTGTTTTGTTGATGGCATCGACTTCTATAAGTACCAACTCTTGAACATGATTGTTATGGATGAAACTGCAGTGTTTATGGTCAAGGGTCTTAAACTACCATTTATCAGAGGGGTGCCTCTGCAATATACATTCCCTCCACTGGTTACGAAAGTGCACGCATTACATGTATTTTGGCAATTCGTCTCGATGGAAAGAAAACCCAGAGAAAGGAATTCCCTCTAATCATCTCTAAGGGCAAGAAAGAAGAAATCGAACATGTTTCAAGTATTTATGTTCTTGAGATTGAATAAGCTTTGTGCACACAAACAGCAATAAAAAAGTGGGTCGATTTATTTCTACCACTTGTTTTGCTAGGTGGCCAAAGAGGTATGCTAGTGTGGGATTCTGCCAGCACTTACCACATTAAAACCATGAAGAATTTCCTTGCAGAAAGAAGAATTGATCAAATAATGAATCCCGCAGGAATGACTGCATATCTCCAAACTCTTGATATTGCAATAAACAAGCCATTTAAAGACCATTTGCGCACGGAAATCAATGACTACATTGAAAATAGAATGGAGAGAAATCAACGATCTCCAAACTTTGTGAAGCCTAAGCTACAAGAAGTCATTACTTGGGTGAAGAATGCATGGGATAAAATAACAGGCAGCTGTGTTGCCAATTCCCTACAAGCAGGCTATATGGACAAGAAGAGCTCTATTGCTCAACATGAGAGGCTAGGGCCAATGGTCTTAGAGGAAATGAAGTCACAAAGAATTCAGGCCAGAATTCATGATTTGGAGCTTTATGATGATGTTCCAGAAGACAACGACATGGCTGTATTAGAATAAATGATTTTGTTCATTTTTGAATGTTTCTTGTTGAATATGAATAAATGTATTTCTTGAACCTGAAGAAATGTGTTTCTTGAACATGAACAAATGTTAATTATTGTGCATGAAAAATAAGAATCCTCTGAAAATAAACTCTAGCATGTCTTTTGCAGCAAAAATTAATATAAGACCGGGTCTTATTTACAAAGAATTCAGGCCAGAATTCATGATTTGGAGCTTTATGATGATGTTCCAGAAGACAACGACATGGCTGTATTAGAATAAATGATTTTGTTCATTTTTGAATGTTTCTTGTTGAATATGAATAAATGTATTTCTTGAACCTGAAGAAATGTGTTTCTTGAACATGAACAAATGTTAATTATTGTGCATGAAAAATAAGAATCCTCTGAAAATAAACTCTAGCATGTCTTTTGCAGCAAAAATTAATATAAGACCGGGTCTTATTTTTGGGGAAACACAGTATTTGAAATGTCTTTTATTGAAAAATATATTATTATTTTATATAAACAATTTTGTTTTTTATCTGTTGATGTAAAATTTTACAGCGTGTCAAATTATAATTGATAATTTACATATAATATCTATTTATTAACCTAAATTTTCTATATAATATATCTTTCAAAGAGTGGATAGAAATTTTGAATCTCTATATTCCATGTACTAAAACTAAGATTTAAAATTGATTTTTCTATTCATATAGTGCACACAAAGTGCAAAGCAATATTTTATATTTGTAATAGTTTATTATATTTCAATTCAAGCATAGATTTACTGGTTGAAGCTTCTTTTAAGTGCTTTGTTGTTTGTCATGTACCTAAACAAAGTTTTTCATTTTGATATCATCAACAGGAATGTTACAGATTCTATTAAGACAGTGACAAATAAAGGACCTAAGTTTACTTTTGTTTTGCCAGATATATGATTGATATACTGTTTGAAAGAAAACCTGGAATAGAAAATAATTCCCAAATCTTTATGGAATGGGACAAATGGAAAACAGTACTCAGAGGATGATTAAGTAAAAAGTATCTGACATAAATCATTTAATTCATATTAATTTTAAAATTTATGGATTTAGCTGTTTGGAAATAGTTATGATATTTGTTTGCCAGAGTTATAATGAATTCTTACTGATTTTAATATCATCAGCATAGCTTATAACCATTGATAATTAGTGCTGGCCTTCTCAATAAAGGGGCCCGGGTAAAAGAAACTTTTTGAGGCCTTAAAATATTTTTCATAGGTAAAAATAAAGGGATTTGAAATAAACATATATTGCATAATATTTCTTTATTTAAATATGCGATTTTTTGTTATTTCATTAATTATTTCGGAAAAATTATAATTTTTGGCAAGTTCCTTATCGATGCTTAATATAGCAAGTGCATTTAAGTGTTCTTCATACATAATTGACCAAAAATAATTCTTTATTAATTTTAATTTGCTAAAAGAATGCTTTGCACTTGCTATAGTAGCCTAATAACATAAAGAAAATTTTTAATATGGTTAACACATTTCAAAATAATTCATTATAATTATTATTTAATATACAGGAATACCTTGATTATCGCGGTTTTGATTATTGCAATTTTTGAATTATCGTGGTTTATAATTTGATACCAAAATTCCAAATTATTGCGATCCAAATTAGAATTATCGCGGTTTCCAGATATAGTCCACTACATATGTAACCAGAATTACATTTACCCTTTTCTTTATTTAAATATGCGATTTTTTGTTATTTCATTAATTATTTCGGAAAAATTATAATTTTTGGCAAGTTCCTTATCGATGCTTAATATAGCAAGTGCATTTAAGTGTTCTTCATACATAATTGACCAAAAATAATTCTTTATTAATTTTAATTTGCTAAAAGAATGCTTTGCACTTGCTATAGTAGCCTAATAACATAAAGAAAATTTTTAATATGGTTAACACATTTCAAAATAATTCATTATAATTATTATTTAATATACAGGAATACCTTGATTATCGCGGTTTTGATTATTGCAATTTTTGAATTATCGTGGTTTATAATTTGATACCAAAATTCCAATTATTGTGATCCAAATTCGAATTATCGCGGTTTCCAGATATAGTCCACTACATATGTAACCAGAATTACATTTACCCTCCAAGTAGCTCTCTTAAAGCACTTCGTTTTTATCCGAGGGCGCCTACTCACTGCTCATCAGTAACTGTCCGCCATTGCCTGAAGTAAATGTGGACAAGGCCAGCTTAAACCCGGTAAGCAAACGATGCACCGTATCGGGGTGCCTTAAGAAGGAGGGCGCCAAAATTATCATTTTATCAATATTGTAAAGGTGCTGAGTAGATGTTACAAGGAAGCTGCATCGGGGCACCAGGATCTCTAGAGGAGAATCTGCATGTGGATATTTATTTCTCTTCTTATTTACCCCTACAATGAATGAAACAAGGATGATATCAAGTCTACAGCTATTAAGAAGAAACGTAATGATCAGCTTAAAAGATTACCACGTTTAACAGATTTCTTTTTTATCTCATATAAAATTTAATCGATAGATTTGAAAAATACTTGGCAACGATCACCCATTTTACATGCATTATTTATTCCGATTATCGCGGATTCGATTATTGCGGTATTTTTCTTGGCAACAATAACCGCGATAATTGAGGTATTCCTGTATATTGCAATTTGTCTTTGCATTATTTACATCTTTAATATAAAGTTTTACAAAATCTTTTAAATGGTTTTCTAATTTATTTTTTCTCATGTTTTTATATTAGTGATTAATTTAAAATCAGAAATAATACTGGGCATATTTTTAAATCTTTCATCTATTTGTACAATGACAGTATCAATCACAATGTTGAAAAAGTAACATCTAAATTCCTCTACTGAGGATTGTAAAATTTCATCATCTTTTAGTTTGGAAAATAACCTTTTTCAAATTCTTTTTTCAGAGAAATCTTCTGAAATATTTAACTTTTGTGCTATCATTTTTGCATCAGCTAAAAATGTGTTAAATTTTGATCTTAAATTTTGGATTTCATTTTTAATTTTATTTACTAAATTAAAAGCAGAGTCAAGAACAATTGTTTTTGCTTGAAATAGTTTGTTGATACTATTAATTTTTGACAATATTGTAAACCATACCAATAAGCATAAAATAAATGGCATTTCTTGTAATGAATATAATAGACTTTTAGCTTCAGATATTGATGTGTTATCGTTACTTGCACTAATAAGTTGTTTTAATACATTACAAATTTGTTCAAACTTTGTATACACTGCTTTGACTGCGTCTATTTCGCTTCCCATCCAGTATTATAATGGTTTAAGTGTAATATTTAAATGCTTTTGTATAATTTTCCACCTTTTTGTAGATGCAGAAAATAAGCAGTATAAATGTTGCAATATTCCAAAAAATTTTTATAATGTATGCTACTGGAAGCAACATTACAAATTATCAAATTAAAAGAATGTGATAAATAAGGTACATAAATTGCATGAGGTTTAAATTAAATATTCTAGATTGTACACCTTTATATTTTCCTTTCATATTACTACTGTTATTGTATGCTTGCCCTCTACAATTCATATCTAAAATCAAGGTTACCTATTCTTTTTAAAAATGTATTTGCTAGTGCTTCACTAGTCATATCAGTTACTTCAATAAATCCTATAAATGATTCATTTATAATTAATTTTTTGTCTACAAAGTTTACTTATCTAATAATTATTGAAGTTTGTGAGAATTATCAGGAATACAATCCATTTGGATACTGTAATACATGGCTGCTTTTATATTGTCTTTAATTTTATTAAGGACTTTATTATCCAACACAGTAATAATTTCATCTTGAGATCTGTGCGCCAAATTATGCACAATTCTTGTTTTTGTATTTTTAATTCTGTTTACATGATCCATTAGCAAAGGGTCATATTAACCTAATAATTCTAATGGCTTAAAAAATTTCCATTATTCGGTGCTCTTATTGTTTCATGGGATCCTCGAAATGACAGATTATTACTTGCTAAATATAGAATAACATCTACAATTCTTTGAAATACTAAATTTAGACGTTCTGTTTCTTTATTTAGATTAATTTGATTTGTTTTGTCAATGGTCGAGCATAAATTAAGCCTTTTTAATAATTCTTGCCAAGCAGTAAAAGAATTAAAGTGATCAACAGAAACCTCATGATCTCGAATTACAGATGCGTTTTCTCCATTTATTGAAACCACATATAAATTGTGTTGTTGCTTTTTCTCATCTTTTGGAAAATAATACACAACAAAAGCAAAATACTGAGTTTTCAGCTTCTGAATAAGCTAACCACCTGTTAAGCTGAGTTTCATTATTTGGCATTTTTTTAAGTAGTATGATGTAGAAAATGATCTATCTTCAACATTCTTAACGAAAGCATCTTGATGATGATGTTTAGATCGGATTTAACACAAAATAATCTGAATTTATCTGTAATAATATTTGGCCAAAAACTTGGATCATTTATATTCACTTGATCACCAACCCTATTACATTTTCATTGTTATTTTCTGTATTCAATACGTTTGTAGAATGATATGCATCTTTTTCAACGAATTCCACAGTTTCTACATTTTCATGGCAAAGTTGTGTAACTTGTTTAGAGTTTTCATCTCCAGTCGAAGCTTGAATTGCAGCTGCTGAAGTAGTAGAAATTTCATTGTCAGATTTATTTTGTAGCCACAAATCCAAATTTATTCGTGACTTTTTGAGATTTTGCTTTTCTTCTTTTTTCTTTTCTGTTAATTTCCTTTTTTGGCACTCAGAGAGATACTTTCTTGGCATAGACATGTTCAAATAATATTAATTTATAAATATTTTAATTCCATGAAATAACAAAAAGTGAAATATGTACTTACTTTTTATAATATTATACAAGGAAACTATAAAATATATAATACTATATATTAAACAAGGAAAACATAACACTCAAGGCAGGACTGATTCAAAGAAACGGAACTGAAATTACTTAGTTTTAGAAACCACAGAAGTTGGGAATACCCTGATTCAAATAACAAAAACTAAATGCTTGCACCATTTAATGAAATTTGCAAGAATTAATTTGTAAAGTGTGAGATAAATGGGGTATACAGTAATAATTATGTTATTTTAAATGGTGTATTGTAATCTAATTTAAAAAATAAGATAAAATATACATTTTTTCAAATTAAATACGTTTGAAAAAATTAATTACATAAAATAAAAATAAAATTTTAATTTGAGCGTTTAGTTTATGATCATTTTGGGGCCCCTTCAATCGTAGGGCCTGGGTGCATTGCACCCACTGCACCCCCCAGATGGCTGGCCCTGTTGATAATATCAGAATGAAAAACTTTGTCTATGTACATGACAAATAACAAAGCACTTAAAGAAGCTTCTAGCAGTAAATCTATGCTTGAATTGAAATAATTCATAATAGATCTGTTTATTACATTTTCATAGTAATTAAATAAGGCATTCTTTATAAAATTAGATTTTAAGTAAAATACATTGGTTATTTTTTATTTATTTAATAAATATTTATAAAATTTATTTTTTAAAAAAATATATATTTTATATTTTTTAAATTTAATTAAAATTATTTAATAATTTATAAATATTTATTTAAGAAAAAATGAAAAGTTATCCTAAATCATATTTATTTTTTAGGTACTCCATATTGGGCACCTAGTGGAGAAAAACAGTTTTATATTTCTAAATCATGTGCAGACAATAAAACGTGTGCTTCTGAAATTAAAGGTACAAGTAATCTCTGTGACAGGATATGGTATAATGATTGGGAATGTGCAGAATGTTGTCATGGAGATAGATGTAATTATTTTGTTACTGTAAGTATACTCTTATCAAATGTGATAAAATCTAAATTACTTTGTCTATCCATCAAATTTTTTATTAATTAATTAATCATCAAATAAAAGTTATAATGATATGATATATAAATAATTCAACAATACTAAAAACTGATTTGCTTGAAATAACTCCAAGGATATATGTAAATAAAATGAAAGGAATATTCCACACTTCATAGAGAAATTACTCCCTCAATTGATTTGATAAACTGTTAATTATACTCTACACATTGTTCTGAATATTAATCTATTATGATTTTTCCAATAAAACAATAGGGACTCCACTATACAGGCATACCTCACATTACAGTGCTTTAAAAAAAATGTTCCTTTGGAAAAAATGATGGTGTGAGAGCTAGGTATTGAACCCGGATCTTCTAAGATGGCAAGTGAAATGCTTTGCTTTACCAAGTGGCCATCCAGCTGAGTTTTTTAGACCTAGAGCTATTGCACATTTAATGAATGATAGTCTAAATATGTTTTTAGGCTTTTATATGCATTAACAAATGAAACAGTGCTGTGATTCACTTTACATCAGTGGTCTGGAACATAACTACTGCATTAATGAAGTATGCCTGTAATTGTAAATTGTGAAAAACCTTGAAAAGATTATAAGATGATAACAGGTGTACATTTGACATTGAAACATGACATGATTATAGTATATTGTATACATTGATATTAGAAAATTTCCATTTGTCCTTTTTTTTTTAAACAGTAATTCAGAATATTCAAAACAATATTTTTTAGGATTTGAAATTTTATCCTTGGATGTTTGACCTAAATTTTATTTATTATATAATAATAGTATCTTAAAAATCTCATCAGATTGGATCAAAACTCCAAGGGAAGAACATTAAAAATGCTAATATTACATGAGCTATTTACATGAAAGAAATTCTCATCTCATATTTCAGAAAACTATATTGATCAGACTTATGGAACAGTGCAAATTACATAAACAAATGAAAATTTCTCAGTATAGTAACATAATGGCAGAGAAAATGTCAAATGATATTTATCGATTCATATTATTATGAATTGACTGTAACAATAAAGATAGTCTGCCATTTTAACTTGACATTATTTGTAGTGCATTTTAAACAAATAAAAAGTATTTGAGAAATAAGAATTGTATTTGCTGTAACATTTGTTTAGATAAAATAAATAAGATACAAATAAAAGTGTTATCATCAGCTGTTTTTCTTGAAAAGCTCAATGCTACAAAACAACAATGTTTTAAAGACAAACACGAGTCATTTAGAATTTAGACCAAGGCTTTTTTCACCTGATATGAGCTAGTGTGCAGACCATTTAATATAAGGGTTAAAAGCATAAATGTAATATGGTGATTATATGAAAACCTTTCATGTTCTAACAGGAATAAGTAAAATTCATAAATTATGAATATACTATATTTACTTGTGAAATTTTCCCCTTAAATAATTTTCCTTTCAAGACTCAGAAAGAAGGATTAATTGAAATTTTTTTTAATAAAAATTAAGATGGGAAATTAAATATAAAGTCACTAGTGTCTATTTTGTATCTCTAAAGAGGCATTTTATAAATAAAGAATCAAAAAATAGAAAACCAAAATGCACAAAATTTCATAATATATAGAATGGAGATGCAATCAACAGCATTGATGGTGGAAGTGCAGATCAATCTTCCAACTCCACGATTTATCAGAGTATTGTATTTTTTGTAGTTTTCTATATTAAGAGTCAATAAATATAATATGAATTTATATAAACAATAGAAATTTTATGCTGCTTTTAAACTCCATGCTATGATATTTGAAAAAATATATTTTTGTTCTATAATTTATTTAAAACAAAAAATTGTTTTTATAAATCACAGTTTAAATTTGCATTTTATAACAACCTATATGGAAAACATGATTTGGCTGAAAATATGTTGCAAAACTAGATAATATGTGATTGTGTTAGAACCATAAACATGATGGATTTTCAAAAAGTAAAGGAAGTCATTTTATTCAAATTTTTAAATTTTCAAAGTAGAAATCACTATATATTACTAGGGCCATGCGATGGCCAAGAAACTACTGATCATCGATGCATCGATTATTTTAAAATTCATCGATGGTTAGAGAAAATTAAATCGATTTTTCTACGATGGTATTTCTAACTAAAAAAATGTTCCTAAGTCCAATCAATCAAATGTTTATTTTAATGAAATGCAATACGTACAAGATTATCTATTTCTTCTATTGACAATGAAGTCAAAAGTAAATACATATTCAAATGTTTTGGCTTTAAACTGCTCCTATTTTTGGAGATAGATATGCCTGCTTTGCTGAATAACCGTTCTGCAGGCACAGAAGTTGCTGGAGAACACAGATATTTTAAAGCCAGTGAGTTCTCGTAGGTCTAAGCGAAAGTTTTGATTGCTGAAATACCATAAAACAAACTAACAAAGAAACAATAAAAATATTATTGGCTGGCTAATCCTGTAGAATTCGGTATGTTATTGATGAGACTAACCTTACAGTTGAATATTCTTTCTTCGAGCTTAAATAATAGCAGAAAAGTGCTTTTTCAAACTTCCACGGAAAAAAAGTAACGACTATTTCTAACTCATCAGCAAACATGTCATTTCTAGTGTCATTTCATGTTTTGACCAGCGCCACCTGGAAAGTAGAGATGACGACATCTAGTGTAACGATTCAGCATGACTGCCGTTACAAAATTAAAATATTTAATAAATTACTTTTTAATAAATTCTTACAGTGAAAAATTACACCATCGATGGTACCAATGAAATACATCGATTGTTATAATTGTCGATGGTTTGATGCATCAGCATGAAAATCCATCGATTAATAATCGACAATCGATGCCATCGCACGGCCCTATATATTACTATTTCTATAAATACCTTGAATATAAGAAAAAAATCAATATTTTATTAAAAATTTGCATAGTCTTTATTTTCCATAGTGCAAAGTATGGAAAGTCACAGTTGTTGAGACTGGCAATACTTAAAGCAGAGGTTGGCAAACTTTTGAGACAGAAGAGCCAAACTTGGCCTCTCACAACAATTTAAAAATTATTCGAGAGCCACACACATATTTTTACAAATAAGGAAAATTTAAACATTGAATTAATTGAGGAATTAATATTATAATAATTTATAATAATAATTATATTTTTATTAAATGAAGAAAAAAAATCACAAAAATTGCTCTCATTGTGTTCAACCATCCCTCCACATTTCCTTTCCCACTCTCTGATGTCATTCTTCGCGCATCTTGGTTCCACGAAGTTTTGTGAGACCCATAAAACCAATGAAATCACCATTATGTGAAAATTCTTTAAAGATTTTATAAATGAAACTATTATAGTTTTATTTTCATTTTCAATTTTACTTCAGAGCCACATGTGGCTCGCAAGCCGCAGTTTGCCGACCCCTGCCTTAAAGGAACAACTGCAATAATTTTAGAATCCAATTGTCTAGGTTTTATAAATTTGGAAAATAGATTCCAAAATAATCTAACACTAAAGACACAAACAACTGGAACTTCATGGTTAAAATTAAATCATGAACACAAGTTAGAATTAAACTGAAAAAAATGTTTAGTGCATTTAAACTATAAATTGAATAAATAATAAAAACAAGTAAATTAAGTAATAAAAATAGCTTATTAAATCCACATAAAAAATATTAATAAGCTTTATCAGAATAATAATAAAACAAGTTTATTTTTATTAACTTGTTTAATTATCAAAAAAATGCAAAAAAAAAAATTTATTAATCACTAATCCAAATATCAGAAATCTTAAACCTCTAATCACACTGTAAGAAAATACTCAACTGGTCAATTGACAACCCAACAATATTACTAAGCCTAATATTACTACCATCTCAAATTTGTTCAAAGCGACCCTTATAAGTGAATCACATGATAGGTTCACACTCAAGCTCATTTATATAAAGCCATCAGACAATTTGTTTTCTGCTCACAAAATATTATCAATATTCCCATCATTCATTTTTACAATAATGATTTAACATTATATTTATAATAATGTTTACAATTCCATTGAAAAGAGACAATTCTTTAACTTTATTATGAGATACTGTTTTGGCAATGATATTCAGATTGGATGATGTCATGACACACATTCTCGAATTTCATTTCTTACTGCCATTTTTGAAAGATTGAGTAAAGAGTGTAAGTATCTTTACCCTTAACTAATTATAATAGAAAAAAAGAAAAAATAAAAAAGAAAAGGTTTGGATTTGATTGAATTGGAATTGCATTGATTTCAATTGGATAATTATTTTACAAGAAATTTTTTAATTACTGAAAAACATGTTTCTTCATAAATATTATAAAAATATAAAATTAATATTAATATAAAAAAAAAATAATTAAAATAAAATATATATTTATGAAGAAACATAAATATATATATAATATATTATATTATGTTGCATATATACTATATAATTATATACAGTCGATTCCACTTAATGGGCCACCAGTTAATTGGGGCAGCTGCTTTTTTGGGCCAAATCTTGAACGGAAACCAAACTAATAAACTAATACATAATTTAAATGCTTAATTTCGGAAACCAAACTAATAAACTAATACATAATTTAAACGCTTAATTGGGAGAAACCAAATTAATAAACTAATACATAATTTAAATGCTTAATTGGGACCAGTAGCAGAAAAGGAATTTAGCAATTTTTGACATATTTTAGGATTTTCGAAAGTATGTCAACACTACATACACTATTATTTGGCAACACTAGCATGATGCAAATCAGTTATCTATTTGTGCATCTGTCAATTTATGCGTCTGTTTAAGAGTCTACCGTTATTATGATGATACTATATACTGTACTATACCTAGTGATATTCATATACAGTGTCAATTTTACTTAAAATTTTTAAATCTTTATCAAGATACCAAGAAATGATTTTACACTTTCATGTAAAATTGCTTTGCTAGATAAAATTAAAAGTCAGCCATTTAATACAAGCCATCATAGACTTGCTGATATAACTGGTGTAGAAAATCTACCATAGCGCATCTCCTACAACAAGAAAATCAACTATGTGAGGAGTGGGCATTATAGAAAGAAAGTCCAGAAACATCCAAAAGAAATCGTGATGGAAAAAATCCAGAAGTCGAAGAAGCATTAGATCAATGGTTTTCTATAGTTAGCGAGAGAGGCGTGAATATCAGTGGGGCATTTTCTGTATTTTGATTTAATAATGCATTAAAATTGGTATCTAATTATTATTTTTACTTACTTATTTATTTACCTACGTATTACTTATTTTATTCTAGAATTTATTATTAGTTCATTTAATTGGGCAGTTGCTTAATTGGGACAAAATGGATCACTCCCAACATTTCCCAATTAAGCGGAATCAACTGTATATTTTAATAATAATTATTATATAATTTATCATATTTCTAATTGCTTTACTCTGTATACTTAGAGTTTTCCCTTCATTTTCAAACAATGAGAAGAGAGTACTTATTGAATAGTATTGTTAATGATGGGAGAGCTACAGTAGGTTTTTTTTCTTGATTTGGTTTGGTTTTTTATGATGAAGAGTAATTTAAGTTTACGACATTCAATTCATTGCTAAAGAAGAAAGATTATTTACAATGTTCATCTACAATTCATTTTTAAATTTTCAAAGTAGAAATCACTATATATTATTATTTCTATAAATATCTTGAATATAAGAAAAAAAATCAATATTTTATTAAAAATTTGCATAGTCTTTATTTTCCATAGTGCAAAGTATAAAGTCACAGTTGTTGAGACTGGCAATACCTTAAAGGAACATTCATTTGTAATACTTATAATAAAAAATCAATGAAAATGATTCAGTAACATTAAAATAATATTTTAAATTAATATTAAATGAAATAAACATTTGAGTAAAAGTAACACAATAGGTTAACAGATTTTAAAAAATAATTAATTATTGTATTTTAATTACATTATAAGCATTTAATGTAATTTTTTCTGTTATTGTAATTATTGACTATGATATCATGTGTGATGATTTTACAAGGGGAAAACTCTAATTATACAAACTATAGTTACGTACTAAAGTTTTCTATCATAAGTATTAATAAATAACATTTTTATTACAGTTATCAGGAAATTATTTGCAATCAAACATTTTGATTTCAACTTGTATGGTCGCCATCATATGGATTATAGGATTTTTATGAGAAACTTCAGAGTAACTATTCTTAAGTACAATCTTAAATATTTTGACTTAAAGAAATACATATATAGCAGAATAAATTGTGACTGATTTTCATTAGGAATTTTTGGAACTTTAGAAAAAATCTATAATAATGTAAATCTGAAATAATATGTATATTACAAAAAAAATATACATAATATAAGATGTTGATGAACAGAACTTATTTTCAAAACATTATCAACTTTACAGACACATTTACAATAGTAGTTATCTGCAAAATACAATAATACTCCGCTTAATGTGAAGGATGCATTCCAAATTTTCATAACGTTAAACGGGGTATTCTGATCTTCAATCCACATGTTTTCGTTCCATTTTGATCATTTTTGTGTTACCAATACAAGTTATTTTGAAGATGTCGAAGATTATGCAGCTGTTTTAATTTTTTCATCAATTTTTTACAGAAAAAATATGTTAAATTTGAATAATGTTATAGTGAAATAACATTAAATGGGGTAATGGTAAGTGGGGTATTACTGTATAGAAGAATTTTTAAAATTTGATATGAAATATAAACTTTATTTAAAATTATTGAAATATATGTTATATTCAAATTGCTGTAATTGTTTTTTGACCCTTTTCATTTCAAAATTGAATAAAAGGGTATATAAATTAATTTGTCCATTTATCCGTCCATTCATCATTATCATAACTCATGTATATATTTAATTTGGATAGATCTTGCATATGTTTAAGATCACACTAGAGAACCAAGCCTATTAAAAATGATCAATATAGATTAATATTATTGATTTATTAAGAAAAAACATTTAGGGATAATTTCTCAAGTATTATCTGATACAAATGAAATTTATATATATTATTGAGATCCTCTATAGAACTAAGTCCATTGAAAATGATCAATATTGAATCATATCTAGTTGTGTGGGATTTGGGCCCAGCCCCATTATAGGCTCTACAAGTGTCTGCTGCCAGATAATGTATATCTCTTGTGTGATATGGCATCTTAATTACACTAACCTAACCATCTAGTTGTATGATTATCTGGCAAAATGATTTCATATAAATATTATCCAATTTTTATCAAATTTAGTTATATTGAATATTGTGTATTCTGAAAATTATCAATATTAATTTGTTTTATTGCATAATTATGAAATGATTTTTAACATACACAATCCTATAGCCCCAGATGCTGATTATATCCATATGAATTTCATTGAAATTGTATAATATTTACATGAAATATTGTACTGATAGGTAGACATTTAGCTAGATATAATTCAATACTGATCATTTTCAATAGATTTTATTCCATAGAAAATCCTAATAATGTATATAAATTTCATTCAGCTCAGATAACATTTATTCAGATATTTCAGGTAATATTTCAAATATCTTTTCTCTTAATATATCAATAATATTGACTTGCTATTGATCATTTTTAATAAATCCAAAATTATTAATTTTAAATTTTGAAGAAGTTATAAAATCAAGTAATAGATATAATCATGTGATAAGGGTTGCAGAGTCAGAGAGTCAGAGGTTTTTAAATGGAATCTTCAGTCAGATTTTAAAACTGCCTGATGTTGGGAGTCAGACCTTACAAATTTTAGGGAGTCGGAATCAGATTTTTTTAAAAGGTGGAGTCTGAGTTGGATCATTTGCCATCCGATTCTGCAACCCTGGGTTGCAAAGTGAAAAATCCAACTCTGACTCCACCCAAAAACCTCCAACTCTGCAACTGTGGGTTGCAAAGTCGGAGGTTTTGGATGGAGTCAGAGTCGGAGTCGAATTTTTAAACTGCCTGGAGTTGGAGTTGGACCTTACAAATTTTAGGGAGTCGAAGTCAGAGTCGGATTTTTTTTTAAAAGGTGGAGTTGAGTTGGAGTCAGATCATTTGCCATCTGACTCTGCAACCCTGCATGTGATCATTTCATGAATCTGAACTATTTAGTTTGATAATGGAATGTGAAATTCAAAATTACAGTATATTCTCTATTAACCAGATTAATTGGGAAATGAATTACTCCAGATAATCTGCAAGATACTCAAAATATTGGGAATTATAGACAATATGCATTTCATATTAAAAAATAAATTGCATATATAAAATGAAATATTTTATAATTTATTGAAAAAGGAAACAAGAAATTGTTTTATTTGTAGAAAGGAATTATTGAAATATTTGTAATTTTGATTTGATTCTAATTTTTATTGCCAATTATTTAAGAGATGATAAAGAAATTCATATGGATTATTTTAAAAATCTTTCAGATAGCACATCTAAGATAAAACATTGATAATTAATCTTCCTTTTATTATGAATTAAGTGGGGGTAATCCACAACCCAGATAATTCAATTCTGGATAATTGAGAGTCTACTGTATCTTATATATATATATTCAAAATGTGTTTGAAATAAATTTATCTGGCTTTTTTCTTGTTTAATGTCTTGTTTAAATCTTTCAAATAATAATTTAAACAGTACAGTGTGTAATGCTAATAATTAACTTCTTATTTTTGTAATTTTATAATTTATCAATTAAAATATTGTTTCTCATTGCTAGTTTTGAATTTACTAAATATAATTTTAAATAGTTTTAAATTTATTATTTAATAAATATATGCTTGAGTCTTATTTTTAATTATTTACAGAATTTAGAAGAACTGTATTATTTTCTATCAACATAACTTATCTTTCGTATTAATGATTTATTAAAACTACAATAATTTAAAATGAAATTCTAATAAATATATTTATTGAATTTAAACTAAACTGCAAATTGATAGTCAGAAATGAAATTTTAATTATAAAATATATTTTTTCATATATAAATAATCTTATTTAAACTGTGATTTTATATTCTAAATATGATGTAAATCATCATTTGAAGATCTTATAAAAAAGAATATTAAGCATGAAAAAGATCACTTTATTTATTTTGAACACATTGTGTATATAGAATTATCAGTATATCATATAATCTGGTGTGAATAATGAAACTATTTTCAATAATATAAAATTTTTAAATAATAGAAATAGAATATTTTTTATTTTTTAATGACACCACTGATATTTGGAAACAACCAGTATATAATATTATTAACTATTAAATATAATCATTCCAGTTCATGTTACATATAATTTTATACATTACTTTTAAGAAATAATTCAGTGTTAATGATTTATTGCTTTATATTTAAAATTTTTAATTCACATATTTTTTCATTCGAAAAATTGTATTTTAAAATAATAAAAAAATGTTCATTGTGAATTTATTTACTTTAATTCATTTGGAGTTTAAACTAATTTGTAATTTATAAATATGCTAAAATAATGATTATTGAAATGTGTTAATTTAATAAATAGGTTCAGTACTATAATCAGTTTTATTTGTTTTTAAATCTGAAAAGTTATTAATACTTTATAAGATCTGTTTATATATTATACAGAGTGGGCGGAAAGTCTCTCTACAAACTTAATAAAATAATGTAAAATTATTTTATCGTGTAATTAGTGTGGGTGCACGAACATGGAATCACTGAGAAAACAATGCAGGATATTAAGAACGACTTTGAGGTTCGTTTGGCAAACCATCACATAATTTTAAAGTCTGTGTAAAGGGACTTTCCGCCCACCCTGTATATTAGAAATACTATAAGGGCAATATTTTAAGGAATAAGTTTTCATGTGCTTCATTACTATATTTTTATATGTACTTTTACAAATTTTAATAAAAATTGATTTAAAAATTTAGTGTGAAATATGTTAATAATGATTTTTCAAAACAAATGCCATTGTCAAAACAATATACAGTATAGTATTGTTTCTTCACATTTATCTAGTTCAGTGGTTTTTTTCATCTTTTCAAAGTCACCATCCACTTCCGATTATAAATACCGGTATTTTTGATGAAATATTTAAAGTAAAACGTACATGAAAATTTAAGTTATACAGTCAAACCCCGATAAGACGCCACCATCCGTTCGGCGAGATTTTGGTGGCTAATCTGGGTTTTTTTTTTTGTTAACAGATGACGCCACTTTCCATTCAGGGAGAATACTAAGTGACGGGTCGAAACAAGCCCTTCCACAGGCTGCCCACCCTCGCGGAGGGGTCAGCCGGATTGTGGAGGACGGGGATCGACGGGCCGGGCCCGGACCCCATGATAAATATTTTCAAGGGGTGAGACCCGAGACTCGAACCCGGATCCTCCAGAGTTAAGGCTAATCGGGGTTGGCGGTTTATCAAAAACACGTGTAGTATAAAAATGAAAATGAACTCCGAATTTATTAAATTTAATAAAATTCAGTACAGTGTATGATCGGTTAACGAACACTTTTTTGAAAGATTTTTATGTTCGGTTAACGAACACTTATGTCCCGCGGACTGACCGAATAACAGATCAGCCGGATGGTTGCGTGGTAAAACTGTGGCTTACCATTCTGGAGGATCCGGGGGTCTAACTCCTCCAATTTTTTAGGAGGGATCTGGGTCCGGACCATTGAAACCCATCCTTCAATCGGTCCAACTCCTCCAATTTTAGGAGGGATCTGGGTCCGGACCATTGAAACCCATCCTTCAATCTCTTCCGGTTTACTCAATCATGGGTGCTGGTCAGCCTGTGATGATGGCAGCTCTATAAGTGGCCGTGTTGGTCAGCCTGTGATGATGGCGGCTCTATAAGTGGCCTCCGCCATTAGTAAGCCTGTGATGATGGCGCTCTATAAGTGGCCGCTGCCAGATAAAAATATTCTATGAGGATAGTTCGGATTAACTAACTTAACTAAATGACAGGCTTAGACCTTGAGCGCTCGTGGACTTATGGGTAAGGATGGAAGAAAAGTAGTTTTCCCGATTAAAATGAACTCGGAGACAACGTAAAACAAATCAAAGATTTATTAAAGAAG
>AYEL01061828.1:0-59368 GCA_000484575.1 Olivierus martensii
TTCGTCTTCTTAAAGGCATTCTTGGCTAACATCAGCTCAATACGTCAAATTTCAAGGATAAATAACGCTCACAAACTTTACAGCATGCATTTAAAGCAAACCTGATTTGCAAATTCCGAGTGGAGCTACTAGCGTCACACTTATGCGCAAAGCGCGAAATTTGAATCGATGTCATCTTTCAGATGTATAAACACGTCTACCAAATTTTGTTTATCTAACACAAGTCTTTCTTGGTGTTGGGATATTTTTTTCCGTCAGTGTAAATTTAATGACTCTTGATCGTGTTTGGAAAAGTTTTCCTCCAATGTTTGTAACCACTTATCATCTTTCATTTCTTTTGCTTGGCGGCAAAGGAGAGTCTATGACCGGGGTCGGAAAGTAATTTTAGATGGAGTCAGGATACTTTTGAAAATTTTTATCGAGGTCCAAAAAACTCATATTCCTTACTAATTTTTTATTTTAATTTTCACTCACAAAATAATATGAAATACAATAGTTAGGCATAGAGTAAGGTTGGGTAACACTGAGCGTCGGGTAACACTGCGCAGTACTAATATCTCGTGTAGTTATAATTGAGTTGCTGTAATTGAACCATTACAAGTTATGTCATATGCCAATAGTCCGTTAACATAGATAAAAGGAACGCCAACAGCTCCTTGCTCAAGCCAGATAAGATATACTCTTTCTTTCTTTTTTAATATAAATTTATAGGCTGTAATTTGTTTGTGCATTTCTTAATGTACTTTGTTATATTACAAAATACTAGTGCCTGTTAAAGTGCACGTTATTTCGTGTTAGAACTTCCAATGAAATCACAGCCGACTTATATAATACAACAATAATTTTAAATATGGCGACTGTGGGGTAAGACTGCGCTCGACGACGAGGGGTAAGACTGCGTAGATCCTCCACATAAAGAGTGGATTATGTGTGAGAAATGTAAATTGTGGTGGCATGAAGAGTGCACTGGCTACGAATGAGTACTTTTAAGTGTGATATGTGTTAGGAACAACCTGGACAATAGATATCTGTTACATTTTTTTCAATTTTTGTAATACTTTTTGATTTAAAATAAATTTTTTATTATTATTTTGCCTATGCTTTAAATTTGAATAAAGAAGTGGGACCGTATGAAATTACCATGTACTTTTCTATATATACAAAAAGTGCAAATAACACATAAGCAGTCTTACCCCATAAAGTTACGCAGTCTTACCCGCTATGAGGGGTAAGACTGCGTTTTTTTTAGTGTAAAGATAAAAGTGGAAATATTTAAAATTCTTAGTGATAAAAATTTAGAAACATTTCACTTTATAAATTGAAGATAGCAGATTGTAATGCAATATTTGAAATTTTTTTAAAAGTATATTTGATCTGTAGGATTTAATTTTAGCTTAGCTGCGCAGTCCTACCCCACCTTACTCTATTTGTATTAAAAAATATGCCTTACTATTACACTTGCGGAGAAATTACACTTGCAGACTTGAGCCAGTTTTTTAAAGTTAGGTTCACGCTGGGAGCAGTTTATGGGAAGAGTGTCTTCAAGGTGGGCGGCCGTTAATCTTGAGCGATATTTGTTCTTCAAAAAAATTCATTTTTGAAAATGAAATTTCACAAACATATGTGGAACCAAACATAGTAGTCAGGTAAATGGCTTTTTTTGCAATTTCCATATTTTTTTTGGACATGTTTACTCCAAAATTCTTCGGTGGATGCAGTTTTATACGTTTGGAAGGAAATGTCTTCCTGCAAGTCTATTATCTGCATTTGGAGTAAAGGCTTTGAAATGCAGAACAACTTCGCAGCCATATCTGTCCATTCTGCCGCTGGAGAAACTTCAAAAGGCGATTTAAAGAATCGCAACAACTTCTCTATCTCTGCAAAGTCTTGGAATCTTGTTGCAAATTCCTTCTTAAGATCTGACATAAAATTTGAAAATACTGCAATGTCCATTTCAGAATTATTTTTATATTCAAAACTTGTTAGAAAGTGAATAAATTCTTGATTTGAAATATCTTTTTCAAAGATATCCAGCTTGCGACGGAAAGAAGACACACTTTGTATCAGATCACACATTAATTTCCCATTTCCTTGTAGCTCGTATTGAGCGCATTTAAATGTTTCAGAACGTCTTTCAGGAAAGCCACAGCTAGCATATTGCGTTCGTTTTCTAGGAATTCCAAATGGTTTCTTGTTTCTTGTATATCCAAGTTTTCTAAGAAAGAGGTTACTTCTTCTTTTATTTGCCAAAAACGTTCAATCACTTGACCTTTACTTAGTCAACGAACATTTTTTTATTGCAGTAAGTCAGAATGCGCCGAATCACATTCAGATAGAAACTCTTTGAACAGTTTGTGCTGAAGAGCGGAACGAGACCTCATAAAATTAATCAACTTGATCAAGCTGTCCATTACTTCTTTCAGAGTGACACTAAGTTTTCCACAAAGGGCTACCTGGTGAATTATACACTAATAAGATAGTAGCCCAGTATTCTTATCCTTGATTCTCTTCACTAGTCCCTTTTCATTGCCGATCATCACTGGGGCCCCGTCAGTTGTAAGAGACACCATTTTATCATAACTAATGTTTGATTTTGTCATGAAGTCATCAAAAGTCTTGAATAAATCTTCTCCACGAGTCTTGCCTTTAAACGCAATATTGCTAGCAATTCTTCCCTAAATGCTTTACTTTCAATATCAAAAAGTTCCACGAAAGTAGACATTTGTTCTTCATCAACAATGTCACATGATTAATTAAGTGCTATGGCTTAGCAAGGCACTTTCTGCAGAAGTTCGAGCAAACTACTTTTATTGTCAGCGGCCAAAATTTCGGTTCTTTTTGTATTGCTCCTTGCCGACAATGGAATACCTTGAATTGCGGCAACAATATCCTTTTTCTCTTCAAAACTGCCGCGGCCACTTCCAACATACATTTTTTACTATATCAGAGTCTGAAAATGGCTTTTGGTTTTTATGAAGCGTCCAACACAAACCCAACGCTGCTTCTACAGATTTTTCTTGCTCGCTCATAGAATGAACTAGTAAGGCCGTGCTTTTTTTATAAGAAGCTAGATATGCTTGGAGTTTTTCTTGACGAGCTTCACTACCCAAAGGAAAATTTTTATGGAACTGCTGATGAGTTGTTTCGTAGTGTCGCTTTAAATTGGCACTTTTAACAAGAGCGACAGTTCTGTTGCATATGAGGCAAACTGGAACAGCTCCAGGCTTATCAGGCAGCGTAAAACAATATTGTTCAGTCCACTCACTTGTCAGTCAAAAACTTCCTATTTTCACTATCCACTTTACGCTTTTTAGGATACATATCGATGCAAATAAAACGTTATAAGCCTCGATAATAATAAAACGCTCCGTACGAGATCACAACAACTACTGACGAAGTGATGATAAAATTTGTGTACTTTATTTAGATTCGTTCTTTATAAAATTACCGCCGCCCAACACATAGCACGTGCCGACACAAGTTGCCAGAGTCACAGATCGATTTATAAAATCATCTATTTCATTAAATAAAATACTAGAAAAAATAAGTGGCGCTCAAACGTATTGTTATCTACAGAAAAATATTTTTTAAATAATTTGAGTAATTTATACTTTCAAAAAATTTTTGGCAGTTTTTGACCTTACGCAATCCCCAGTTGCCGACTGTTGGTCTATGACCTTTTTCTATTCGATTAACCAATTTACAGCACTATTTGCGTTTCCAAACCAATGATCTGCCAACTGGGATTTCTTTGCGAAACCCGTCTTCTAATGATAGTAGAAGAGTAGATTGATTACTATCGTTATGTATATAAGTGAGTGTTACTATGGATTTTGGAGAACGAGAAAGAATAAAAAGATTAGTAATCGTTATTCAGCGTACCACAATGCAAGAGCAAACAATCAGCGACCATTTCTTTGCATCGAATCCTAAAAATATCAAATAACAAAAAGAATGGCTACATATATTGTAATTTGGAAAGAAAGTACACAAGAACACTTTTATTTGTTCTCTGCATTTTCTTAAGTCCGATTACATTTTATCAGGTAATAAAAGTTTCACAAATAAATAACATCTAGGTATAAATCTAAGAATAAAGGTCGTCCCAAATTGGGTAAAATGATAGATTATCTGCTAGTGAAAGGCGTATCGCGTTGAAGCTTTTCATCATCATCATCATCATCAAGCTTCTTCCCATTTCTGTATGGGGTCGCTGTTTTTGATGAGCTTTCTCCATTGCGTTCTGTCCTTCGTCCATTCCCCTCTGAGAACCTTTTGATCTCAGATCGTTATCCACGATGTCTTGCCACCTTCTCTTTTCCTCCTTCCTTCAACTCCTTCCTTTCCGCCTTCCTCATCTCTTTTCAAAACATGGCCAAACCATCTTAAATGGCCCAGCTTTGTGGAATCTGGTCTTATCTGTGAGGTGCGTTTTGTGAAATCCGTTCCTTTTAGGTAATCTTGTCTGGCTTTCAGCATAGTAGTCTTTAGCCGTCCAATAGGGTCTTTCGACCCTAAGTGTCTAGATACCGGTGAGTATTAGATTGCATCTAATATTCACCGGTTGCATCTAATACTTACAGAGTATGGCTCTCTGCTGTTCGCTTTCTCGAGCTTCAAATCCCTACGAATTGGGATTAAAATTGGGATTATCGTCCTAAGCACAGCATAGGGCGGGCCAATTTTAATGTTTAAGCTTCTATCCCATGATACGAGGGATAGAAGCTTAAAGGGTACCAGTTCGATAAGTGGGTAGGTTTCAAGCAGGTGAGGAGTCTGTCTTCTTCACGATCGTGGTGAGAGGCTTAAGTCTTTCCTGAGAAAGATGTAACAAATTCCGTGGAGTTCACTCGAGCAATATTTGGTCTTGACAAGACGCCCGAGCTCGGTCAAATCATGGTGCCAATCGTTAGCCTCTTCAGCACCTAGGCTGCATCAAACACAAAACGAGATATTCGGTCTTCTTCCTGATCGTCTCTGGTCATTATAAACAACTTTAAAGGAAGGTATGCGCCTCGAATGCTCTTCCCGTTGTCAGAATTTTGTGCTTTTCCCTTGTGAAAATAATTCTGGATTGTAAACTTATCTTCAACCACCACATTCATGAATTATTAGGAAAATTAGCAGAGCGCATGGTTTACCTGGTAAAAATTTTAGATATCTGAAAAACAAATCAGTTTTAATTTCCTGATTAATACTGGTAGTCTTTTATCATATTTTATATGCACTCCCTATCCATTCGGCAACTTCAAGTATTCGATATACAATTTAAATAAATGAATTTCTAGAATTATTTGTAATGAATTATTAGAATTATTTTGTCAACATAATGAACTTATGGAGACACTTCTGCTAGAATGAAATTTGAAAAACCTTCAACATATGACACAATTATTCAACAAGATGTAACAAAAAGTTTATTAAGGCTTAATATCGAATAACTCATTTGTCTCATCTCACAACTAAAAATCTTAAATCAATCTAGAGATTTGGCCAAAACCTTCAGGAGTTTCGTTACTAGTACAGCTACAAATTATAAACTCTAAATAAAGTGGCTCTGTAAACATAAAAAATAATGCCAAATACATCTAGAAGCCTCACAGAATGATTGGCATCTAGAATACAATGCAGTTAGAATATAAAAATAAAATTTATCGCGAATCTTTTACATCAAATGAGTAATACATTGAGAAAACGAACTTTCTAAAAATTAAAAATCAAGAATTCTCCGTTCTTGGAGAATTTTTTTAATAAATGTTCCGTTATGGCAGAGTCATGTATTAAATTTAAATTAAAAATTTAACTTGTTTTAAACAGGATTCGTTTTTATTCTAATCAAATTATCATTTTTAACTGCAAAATGAAAACATCCTAGAATTTTAAAGCCTCAAAAATTGGTCGGCCGGATGGCCCAGTGGTAAAACTAGTTACCACCCTGGAGGTCCGTGTTCAAATCCGGGTCCCACACCTCCAGTCTTTCAGGAGGGATCCAGGCTCGGCCCTTTGAATCCCATCCTTCAGCCATCCGGTTGACCCCATCGTGGATGTTGGCCAGGTATGATGGGTTCTATAAGTGGCCGCCGTCAGATTAAGTATATCCCTCGTGTGATATGTCGGCTTACCTCCATAGTGTGGATTTACAAAAATTAATGAAAATGTTTTGTGTTGTACCCTAGTATGGATTTACAAAAATTAATGAAAATGTTTTGTGTTGTAGGAAGTTAATGTAATTTTCTAAATGTGGTTAGGTAAAAATCGTGTTGTACGAAGGTTACCTGCAATTAAAATTTCTGTTCTACAATTCAAAATTTGAATTTTTTTAATATTGCACTTTTCAATATTTTATCTTCATATCTACTTTATTTCGAAGATGAAATTTTAATAAAATGGAGGATGGTATGGCCAAACTCCATTGATTTGATGTTGAAAATATTTGTCGCAAGTTCGGTACTGTAATTATTTTATTGAGATAAATATCGATGACATATTTATATTTTTAGGAAATATTATATAAATATTTTATGATTACTATCGATATTCATCGAGTAATAAGTTCCGCTTGTCGACTGATTTACATATTTGTTGATCAAAATTGCATTTTACTGCAAAATATTGACATTAGCCACGTTACTCAATAAAATATAAATTTTTAAAATAAAATACTATATTTTATGAACTGTTGGCCGACAATTGACCATTAAATATGTAAATAAGTCTGGCTAGTTTTAACATCTTCCTAGCTCTTCTCTTCTTCAGTTTTGGTGCGAGTAGTAGATTTTCTGGGTTAATGGTAAGGTAAGCCCTCGGCTTTCAGTAAGTTTTGAGTGAACACTAATTTCTTTATTTTGATTTTCCTGTTCAAATAAACGTTTTGATTTTTTAATACGATTTTTTAGAGTTTTCTTCCAAAATGGATTCATCTAGTTCTAGTTCCAAGATAACGTCTCCCGAAGAGGAAGGTAGCGGTAGTAAATCGTCTGATTTTGATCCAGACAAACAATGTTTGTTCGCCATGTCCGATGTGAGTACTCCGGATGACGAAAAATCCGAACGAAAAGAAAAGAGAAAGGCTAAACGTGAGAAAGAGAAAGCTAAAGCTAAACGAAAGGACGAGAGAGAAAGGAGTAAAATCAAGGAACAAAAAGAGATTTTAAAATTGGTAGAAACTAGAAAAATGGAGAGGCGGATGGAAGAGGAAACACTTTGTAAATTGGAAGAAGAGAGAGAAGCTGCTGCCACTGGGGCTAAACCAAAACTTCATCCTAAGGTGGAAAAACCGGAATTTTCGTTCAAGTCAATAGATATACCCATGCCTCAAGCGCAACCTCGTTCTTCGAAATCTTTCCTGGGATTAATAGAACCTGAGATAGAGCCCGTAGCAGCAGCTGTGTCAGAATTACAAATATTAGAAGTCAAAGGTAAAAACTTTTTCCTTATCGTAGAACAGATAAAATATTGTCTTCGTTTTTAGTGATAAGTTCATTTATCTAATATAATAAAATTTTATTAAAACCGTATCTTTTTAATTTTAGCTAGCTTCTTTTCTATAGGTGTTTTATTAATTTAAAAAAAATTTTTTAATAATAATCCTGGAAAATTAATTTATTTCAGAAATGGAACCACGCCAAAATTTTTATTTCTGTTCAGACATTGGAAAGCATTTTAAGATTGTTAATAATTGCTATAACAGTAAGTAAATTTTACATTACATAAAAAAAATTTTTATAAAAGTAAACTGCATAGTGAAATGATTATCTTTTTCTTTTTTTATAGTTCCTTTAAAAACTATGGAGGGTAGAGGATCGTATTTTTTGAGAATTCCTATTAAGAGCGTATTAAAATCTGGTCGGATGTTACTAGCTAATGCCAAACTAGTTTTTACTGAAATGGAGCGTAAGTACTTTGTCATTTAGCCGGAAAAAAAAGTTACCTATTAGTGGAATGTGTATCGCGTCGCATTCGGCAGCGCTGCGTCGCTTATAGCAAGCTTTTAAAAAAAAATTTTTTTTGAATTTATACATGCGTTTTCAGATCATGATGCAGAGATCGACTAACACGAATAATCTGTTTAAAGATTCGCATTAGTCAATCTCTATATCGTGAGCTGGAAATGTACGTATAGCAAGCTTTTTTAATATACAAGCGATGCCGCGCTGCCAGATGGGACGCGACATAGCTTTCGCTAGCAGGGAAGCTACCATTTTGCCTTTTTTTATAATGTAACTATATTTGTGAAATTTCACAAACTTTTTAAAAAAAGTTGAAAGGGTAAGAGAAGTGGAACCGGAAGGGACTGCTATGGCTGAAGACGAAGTTAGAGGTGTCGAAACGGAAACTAGTGGTGCCCAAGCAGCAGTTGCCGTAGCGGAAGCGATGGAACCGGGAGAAACTGCCGAAGCGGAACAGGCGGAACCGGAAGTTGAAGTAGCTGCCGAAGCGGAAGAGATGGAACCGGAAGTTGAAGTAGCTTTAGAAGCGGAACACTTGGAACCGGAAGTTGAAGTAGCCTTCGAAGAGGAAGTTGACGTTTCTGAAGCGGAACAGGTTGAACCGCAAGTTGAAGTTTCCGGAGAGGAAGGTGAACTGGCGGAAGAATCAAGTAGCGCCTCACCCGAAGAAGGCGTCATCGAACAACCGGCAGGAGTTCGAAGAAGATCACTTTTGATCGAAGCGTTAATGAGAAATCAAGACGATCTGGTGGGGCCTAATAGAAAATTTATTTCCAGTCGACTGAAAAGAGTAAATATACAATTCATTAATAATAAGGTAATGAAATGTTTTTTTCGTAATCTAACGCGGTCTACTTTTTTAAGACCCAAATACATGATTTTTTCCTCCTCCAGGTCTTGTATCGTAGATTTTTGGAAGTTTCTACTAGGCATATAAGAATTAGACATTATGTTAATCAACTATTAATAGAAAACTTTGAGTTTATACTAAATATGGTCGACTGGAGCAAACTAAAAGTTGAAACATTAGTAAGTAAAACTTTTTTTTATATATATAATTTTTTCTTACCCCTTAACTAAAATTTTTAAATTCTGCTCAGGGTCGGCTACTGCATGCGAATGTGTGGAAGGTAATTTTAATGGATTTGGCTTTCCTGCGTGACGATTTGCCCGAATTATTAGATCTTCGAACTCGCAGAAATTTCGCCAATGATATCGATAGAGCGGTGCACGACATAACTATGTATGTCGATAACATCGTCGGTCATTATTCAAAGTTCGAAAATCAACTGATAAGATTGTACCTCAACTTAAAGTTGTGTGTTTTCCTTCACGCCGGTAAGATCATCTTTTATATCTGTTTATTATTTTGCGTGAGAGCTGAGAATTTTTATTTCTATAAAAAAAATTTGGGACTCCTATCTAGGTCCTGGCACAGAAGTTACCGAGGTCAGAGATGTGTATTTTGATATTCGTAGCCTGCTGATGGATGAGGCCGAAGCTTATGTAGAGCCAAATATTCTGGAAAAAGTGTTTCGGTTATACGACGAACTTTGTAAGATTCAGGCCGAGAGAGTTCAGGAAATATTTAAATTGTTTAATACCTTTTCGACAGTCATGTTGTTGCGAGATTTCATTCCAGGTAAGTTTTCTTTAAAAAAAATTAAATATTTATTTAAATTTTTAAATCCCTGTTTTTTCTCCTCTAGAACACAGATGGGTGTTTCAATGAAGTTCGTTTTAGATTCTTCAAATTCTATACTGGTTCTTTTTTAACTTCAATTTTATGTATGAATATTTAAATAAAATCTTCCTAATAATAATTCAGTGTAACTTTGAGTACGTATATCTGTTGTCTAGGACACGCTTGTAATAGATTTGAATCGTTTTAAAATACTGTTAAGGCCGAGTGTTAATTTTCTTTATCCTCTGTAGCTAGGGAGCATAAAAACGACGATCGCCCCCTAATCTAATAAAAATGGACTCAAAAATTGAATATTTATTATTTAACGATATATAAATCGCTAATGCGAACCATATCATTTATTGGACTTGTTTAGCTTTCAACAAAGTGGCCAAATTTACAACTAGAATATTGAAATCTACGAGAACGAACAGTTATATACTAAATTTTTGGCTTCTCTTACGTCGGTTACTTTGAAAGAAACTTGATTCTTGATCGTATTGAATCAGGTAGGATTCGAGACACAGATTGATACAGATGGGACACTCTCATAGACTTTACTGTATACAAGAAACGAACGAAGCGCCTCTATGGAGAGTACTTGAAATGAACTCTTCGTGTAATGCGCATGCTCAGTAAATTACTTCCATTCTACTTAACAGTTGTAATAAATTACTCATTAATCAATTTTATCATTTATCAAGCTTATTAATTAAAACTTATTACTTTGGTATAGTTATTTTTAGTACATAAACTATTGTTTTTAAATATTCATAAAATATAATATACAGTATACTTTCATTAGGCCTTTTTTTTTCACTTTCACTTACTGTTTCGGATTATTTTTAGGAAACGAAAAATGTTAAATTGCAATTTCTGCTGGTATACGTACAGGATATAGCTTCGCAAATCCTGATCATCTTCGCCACGTTTTAATCTATTGCAAGTTTTAATTATAAAAATTTTATTCCAATAAATCAAAAGCACAAAAGTAGGAAAATAACACAAATTTATTTTGAGAACGTTTTCAGCTATTCGATAGCCATCATCAGTCGAACGTATCATAAATTCTATTAGTAAAACAAAATTTAAAATACAAATTGCAGTAAAATATTATAAAAATTAAATTAAAAATAAATTATTTACTAAATTTGATATTTATACATTTAAGAGAGGGATGAAAATTAATGAAAATAAAAATATACAAAATAAAGTTTTATTTGTAATAAAACTGCCACAAGATTTGTAGAAACAATAATAACCGACCTTCCACTATCTAGAACAAAGGCGAAATGAGTAATGCCCGGAACTGCCAATAGTGGCAGCACCTTCGAATAAGCGAAGTGTCCCATCTGTATCAACTAATCTGTGCTCACTTCCATACGCATTAAAAAGTAATATTGAGTTGTATTCCCTACAGTTACGAAAATTATAATCCCGATATGGCAATCCTCACGTCTATAAGTGTCTTACCAGAAATTCAGATAAATTGTTATTGAGGCGACGTTATATTTAATAAGTATAATTCGGAGCGGCAAAGAATTTTTGCCCCTAAAAACATGGTGATTATTTTTTTAAATTCTAAACTGCCATTTTCACGGGATTTAATGAAACCTCTAAATTTATTGAATCTTAGTTTCTTTCTACAGCAACTTTAAGATTTGAGTCTGTTATTTTCTCGAATTATTTAGGTGACGATTTGAAATACTCGTGTGAAAAAAATATAGAAAATTGTCATATAACAGATATTTTCATTTGAAACGACTTATTCGTATGCCATATTGCACAATTTCAAATTCATTTTCTTCCAAATGCCGCCATCTGTTAAAACAGGTCCACCTAGAAGGCCCACTTATCAAAAAAATTATTTTTAGTTGCTCTTCCATTTTATTCTTGATATTTTTGAGGGCGTCCCGATAACTACTCGGATGAGTATCATTATACTGTATACGATTTCTTAAAGTTCTGAATAGCTGCACTATCATTGTCGTCCATCGATAATTTAACACGACAGCATTTTAAAATGTAAAAAACTCGATTCGGCCAACCCGGAAGTAGATGACGGACCGCCGTATTCACCATGGCAGATTAATTTTCAAAGATAAAGTCCCATTTTTTTCGCCTTCAACATACTTTTCGCAATTATTCTCCGATGAGTTCTTTAATCCCCGAAAGAAGAGTCAAATAATCTCAGTGTGACGTAGTTAATTCAGCAAATTTGTGTCAAAATCGAAAAGTATGATTGATCTTTGAGAATTAATACACCGTGAATACGGAAGTTAGGCTAATGCGGATAAGACGCCATATGGCACAAGAGATATATGCGGCCACTGGCCCATTACCGGCTGGCCAAACCAAACATGGGGTAAACCGGATGGTTGAAAGTTGGGTTTCACGGGCCGGGCCCTTCCTGAAAAACTGGAGGTTGTGGGACTCGTTCCTGTACCTCCAGTCCAGGGTGGAAAGCCACAGTTACCATGCAGCGGTTAATAACTTCCAGTATCTTCAAGGTTCGGGCGACATAAATTTAGTGAATCTTAGTTCCTTTCTACAGCCACTTTTTTCAAAACAAATAGCTTAAGAAAAATTGGATACAAACAACGAGAGGATTAAAATATCCAGTTTTTGTTCTTAAGCCATATGTATAAAAAACGTTCTGATAAAAATGATCAAATTTTTTTTGCTTAGTTTAAAATTATTTGACTTAGGCAAAACAAGTATTTTCTTGATTGTGCTGCAAACAGAACAGACGAATGTTTCTTAAACTATTGTGAATCCGCGCGGACCAACTGTATAGGTGTTGTATATGGCAATGGCGCGTAAGTTCGAATGGGAGAGCGAAATCTTTTCACACACTGTCTCAATAAAAAAAATATATGGTTTGATTAGATTTTACACGAATATATAGAGAACAGATACCTGGTTTCTTTTTCTCTCAATGATGATTTATAAAAATTTGAAACGGTGATTCCGATACTTTAATTTCTTTATGCTTTTTCACAATCTTTAGTCTATCGACACAAAATATCGGAGTATCCAAATATATTTCGATGTATGCTGCAGGAGAAAAGTAATTTTGCTTCTCAAACACAGATTCCAGCTTTCCTTTCCATGTCAGTATCCCATACTACACGAAAGCTGATTTTGGTCAACTATTCGGATAAAAATTCAAAAGCTGAACTGAATATCTCGATTTTCGAAAACAGTTTTCTCCCTCTAAACAAGAGATGATCAGATAACTATTGTTTTATCGATAATTTTAATTGAATCTCCTATGTTAAATCGAACAGTAGTTTAATATTTTATTCTCCCTCTTTTCCAGACATCTCTAAATTCTTCATTATAGCGTTAATAAAAATAATTACAAAATTTTAATTTTAAAGGTCTCTTGGAACATCGCACCACGAAATTAATAGAAAGATTGTCAAAACGTATTTGAAGCTATACTTGCTAAAGTAATCATCGTTTTTTAGCAACAAATTAAATAAGTCGGATGAAAAATTCAAAATTTAAAAAATTCCTTTATTTATACATATTTAGAACACGAATTAAACATTCAGACAATAAAAACTTTAATAATAAAAATATCCATAAAAATATTTGAACTTTCAGAAAAAGATCAATTGCTAGTTTCTTCGAGAAAATCGAATTCGCTGTGTGGTAGGTAATCTGGAAAAAAATAAAATTTTAATTTTAAAATTTTAAAATTAAAATTTTAAAAAAAGTTTTTAAATTTTCCAAGCTTACCTTCTGGTATACAATCTTTCAAAATCTTGTCAAATTTAAGAATATTAAAACTGTTAAATATACGTTGAACTGTTTTCGTTTTGATATCATTCACTTCCACATAAAATTCATAAACGAACTTAACGAAATCTGGAGACGTGCTGGCTATCAGTTTGTTGTGTAATTCCTTAAATACATGATATCGGACATTTTCTGGTTTTTCTATAAAAAAACAACACCATTAGGCCGATATAACCACCATCAAAGCATTCGGATGGCTAACTTACTAGATTGAAGAAAGAAGCAGAGTTTCAACAAGTAGAAAACATCCGATAATTCCTGATGAGAAATCTTGGTAAAATGAGCCTGTATGCGGGTATTGAATTTACACAATTGGTACAACTTTTTGTCCATGGTTCGTTCAAACTGATCTCGAAACTGAACTTCCGGAAATTCGTTAAGTTGTAGAAAGGCGATGTCTACTATAACTAACTTGTATAATCTTTTGGAAAGAAGCGCTCTCTTGGTAGAAAATTATTTATATTAGCGTATAGAAATTTTGGGAGGAGGAGGGGGAAAAATCATTACCCTTACCAGAATTTTCATCGTAAATAACTCCCACGGACTATCGTTTAGTATTAGTTCGATATTTTCTATCTGTAAACTGTCTATGTATAACGGAATTCGATCGATCACTTTCTTGTTACGGAAACTCGAATCGTACAAGATCTGGAAAAAAAGCCACAAAAAAATAAATAAATAAAAAATAGGCTGAAGATGGAGAAAATATTATTATAGGATTACCTGCTGGTGGAAGAGGTTTCGTTTCGCATCCGGCAGCGCCGCGTCGCCTAGATAGCAGGACTTTAGTAAATATGCACAATACACGAGTCTCCTGGACCACCATGTACAGATCGATTAACAGGATTAACCTTTAAATGTCTGTGTTAATCGATCTGTACATGGTGGTCCAGGAGACGCATGTATTGTGCATATTTACTAAAGTCCTGCTATCTAGGCGACGCGGCGCTACCGGATGCGAAACGAAACACCTTCTACCAGCAGGTAATCTACTATTTTTCAGTCTATATAGAATGAGAATTTCCTAAAATTTTTTTCTAAAAAAATGTAAAACAAAATTTACGTTAAGTGTACGCCTTTTGAGTTCGCGGGAATAGAAATATTGCTTGGAGACTGCAGTTTCAGTCAGTGTTTTGGGTCCAAACAAAGTTCTCGCTTCACGATCTTTAGATTTTTCCCCTATTCAGAAATAAAAATTGAGAAAAACATTACGTTACATATAAAATTCGGGAAGGCGACAAAAAATTCGCAATAATTACCCGGTTTGGTTATATTTAATATACTACTTGATAGGTCGATCTGGGTGGAACTGGCTCCAGTAAAATCAAATAGAACTTTCAATGAATACGAAGTGCCGTCATCTTCAGTTTTCAAAGCGACTGAAATAAAAAAAAAATTATAGAAGAAGTGGTCTAGTTAAGGCTACATGGCTTTAATAAATCATATAAAGACTATGCACTTACTATCGTACATGCCACCAACGGCCGGCTTTTTCGATAAACAATCGGGACAAACGTGGAAAACGTGGCGATTGGACAAAACAGTCACGATTTCTAGAAAATTCCAGTAAAAACAATAACGATAAAATTCCATCTATTTTTCTTCAAGTAAAAATTGGGCGAAAAGAATCCGAATATTTGGGCGAAATTAATTAAACATTCCATGCCAATTACCAGAATGATAAGATTCTACTTTGACTGCCTCGCGAATAATAAGTCGCATTATAGCGCGCCTTAATACCTGTCGCTTTTCTCGTACTAGATAAAGTATATGTGCGCGCGGCGCGGCGCTGCGAAAACGCGGGGTAGTCAATGTAGAATCTTACTGAATATACTATCATCATCTAACAAAACTAAAAAATTATTAGCAATTAAATAAAAATAATTTTCTTATACCCGATTCTCCTATTTCGACAGGCGAATTCGACAAAGATATAGGAAAAATTGTTTCTTCCGTTTCTTTTATTTCGTATCTCTCTTTCTTTCCTTCAGTTTCTTCGGTTTCTTTGTACACGGTATCCTCATCAAAAACATTTTCACTAATCGCTTCAAATTCTTTTCCATTGGACGAGGGTGTTTCCATGTTTGACATACGACCAAAATTTCTACAGAAAAATAAACTTTGTTAAAACATAGTCATAAAAAAGCTGCCACCTCTACCGTAATTAAAAACAATGAGGTAAATATGTAGCTTATGAGAGACTGCGCGAAGCGCGGCGCATACCTCGGCAATTTATAAAAGTTTGTCTCGAAAGCAGAGATAACTTTTGGAATGAATCTTTAAACAACGGAACTGTCTATTCGTATTTTAATCGTCAATCGGTGAGAGACGAATCTTTAATTCGCTAACATGTAGTTTTTTCAAAAAAGTAAAATTTAAAATTGAAATTTAAAGCGTCGTCGAGATAGGCGCCGCGCTTCGCGTAGTCTCTCACAGGTAAGCTGGTAGATATTTATCCAGATAAGGAATAAAAATACGAAAAAATTCGGATATAACATCAATTTCTTAATATTAATTGAAGGTATTTAAGGCGTAAAACTAATCGTAACTATTACTTCTATTTGAAAAAATTGAGACTAATTTGAATTCTATCTTAGTCCACTAAAATTCGTATTCGAAGAATTCTTACCGAGTTTCCAACTTTCAACAATAAATATATTAATTGGACAGGAATAATTAGGAATTATAAACAAAATACAACCCGAAAGCCAACACCTCTTCGTTACTTGTTCTTATCTGGATCTTATTCCTACTGTCAGGTTACAATTTGATAAAGAAATATGTAAATTAGATAGAATGATTTAATATTCTTCATTTTGGCCAAAGTCGATTAAATAATAAATATTGACAAAATAAAATAGGAAGTTAAAAATTTCATATTTTTCATTTTAAGATATTTTAAATGTTTATCATTTTAAATTCTGATGTCAAAAATTTGCATGACATTCGCTATCTTCTCGTGTTTTAACTGTCTACGGCAACGCTAGTATTAAAAAAAAAATTATATGTTAAATTCTGCTAATGCTGTAACACACTATTAACCATATTAGCATTAAAATGAAACGTTTTAATTGATTTTTCAGAATAAAACATGAGTAGATCCTACACTTTCAATTCGATCTTGAATGGTTATTTTTCACCTCGTATGGTCCTTCGTTGATAGAAACATGGTCCTAACACATCGTAAAATTGTGTTAGGACCATGTTTCTATCAACGATGTATAAGATTTGGGAGCACAGCATCCGAAAGTATGACCAAAATTTGCATAAAGAAACCTGGCGATAGCATCGGAAGACAATATTAAGTCTATGGGATCCCATAATAATCCCATAGACTTAATACTGCCTTCCGATGTATCCATCAGATTTTTTATAGCTCATTGAAAAATACTCTCGAGCAAAAACAATACATATTCGTGGAAAATGTGCCTAAAAATAAAAAGTTGGAAGACTCGATTTCCAATCAAAAAAGTGCTCAGTTGTTCATTTAACATGAGCGGATTTTATTGCTCTGTTCTGGATATGACTGACTGGTTATGATTAAAGTTGCTTAGCTTGTTCGAGCTAAATTGAGATAGTGGATGCAGAATTTATTTTTATAACCAGCCTAATTTAGTTGTCCACTCCACCAGGTATTTCTGCCTAGCTAAGGTTCCTGGCCACGAGTTAGAGTTAATGCTTCGAACATACTAAGCTGCTTTAGTCAGCTAACCGAAGTGTTTGAACAATCTAGTTCCTTCATTTTAACTCAACAATCATTATGCACTTTTTAGGGCCCTTATTCCCCTTCTTTTTCATAAGCATTTTGATTGGGAACCTCTAGTCTGCAAACTTTGAAATCTTTAGGTACTTCTCCCGTAAAAACATATTCTCCTTTTCTGCCTGACAGCATTTTTAAATAAGCTAATCCTACTCCTTTTTTGATTTGCACTTCGTGCAAATCAAAAAAAGTGAACTAGTTTACAAAAATTTTTTTACAAGTATATTGTTTGCAGAAAAAAAAACAACTTACAAAGCAAAGCAAACAAAAAGTCTAGTGAAAAACCATCATATAATATAGTAATAAATTGATTAATTAAGACAAACGTAACTCGAAAACTATGATACACGTATGGAAATTGGCACACAACCACCGACTTACTCAACTTTTGGTGATGAATGATATGAGAAAACCCGAACTTAATCGGATCATTAGTATCGTTCTTAAGAAGTCACGTGACTTGACAAAAATAAATATTATGCAGCTTACTCGATTACAGTAAGGTTTTAGGCAAAAACATGTACAAACCTAACATCTTTTACATTCTGAATTTGGCAGTATAAGTGAAATTTCTCGTTTTTGACAAAAATTTATATATTTTAATAACAAAGTTAGATATAACCTAAACAAAATTCAAATTCTGGAATATAACTCTGGGAAAACTTCAGCTTCATCGGTACAATACTCATGTCTAAAACCTTACTGTAATCGAGTAAGCTGCATAATATTTATTTTTGCCGATTGTTTATTTATTGTTACCGATGAAGCTGAAATCAACATATTGGGGATTTCCCGATTTTTTGACCAAATAAATGCATTTATATTAGCATCCACTCATCCGGAGAATTTCAGTAAATATTCACTTTGAAGGAAAATTCATGTCGAGTCTAATGTACTATATTCGAAGTTTCCATTCTTAGCGGTTGCTGAATTATAAGCGATAAAAGTTCACGTAATATAGCGTATCGTGTGACTTTCAGCGTCTAGCTCAACCATCGTTTCCGATAAAGAATTCAAATTAACAAAATCGGATAGAAAATCGTATAATTGTGCTAGGATCATGTTTCTATCAACAATGTATATGATTTGGGGACAGTATACGAAAGTGTGATTAAAATTTGCATAAAAATTTGATTGATCCGATAAATATGAGAATATCTCAAGAACCGTTGAAGATATTCAAAATTTGGCAATAGATTTCATTCGATTTAACTTCTTAGACAGTTTTAAAACCAGTTGAACCAAGTTAGATTAAGTTATATTGGTTAAGCAGCCATATCTCACGAGGGATATAATGTATCTGGCAGCGGCCACTTATAGAACCCATCACAGGTTGGCCAACACATGATGAGATCAATCGGATGGTTGAAAAATTAAGTGTTGGTTGAAGGCCAACACTTAATTTTTCAGGAGAGGTCCGGGTACAATGCCGGACCCGGACCTCTCCTGAAAAATTAAGTGTGGGATCAGGATTTGAATCCGGATCCACCAGGATTGTAAGCTACAGCTTTACCATGCGGCCATCCAGCTTTACGTAATGGATTTTCGTCAAAATGCGTTATGTAAAATCGAACATATTATATAGAATGCTACAGAACTCTTCACGATTTGTTTTAATTTTGCCTCCTTAACATGACATATTTTTTTATACGAACTGATATGTACTGTGTTGCAACAACCAACCTACCTCTATACATTTGTGTAAATAAGTTTCACCTGTTTGCACAAAAATCTCGGCATCAAATTAAAATGCTTAATGAGAACTATAAGAAGAAATTCAAATTGGAAAAATAAATTTAAAATTTTGTAATGTGCAATAAGTTAATACAAAATTCATGAATCATTCGTTTGATTTTTTTCTATTAATACAATATTATATATTGAAAAATGTGGTCATCACCTTGTTCCTTAAAATCACTTTCTATGATCAAGTTACAAGTGCAGCACTCATTTCTTCCGTGACAAATAGTTTTGTTAATACATTGTGTATATGTATGTATACATCGATTTTGTAGCGTCTATCATCGCTTTCCTATCTCTCGGAATTTCTTCCACTTCTCACGATCCACTCCAAAACCACTCATTGTAGTTTTATTCAGCGTACAAAGCTTTTTGCGGTCGACTTCGTTTTCTTTTAGTTTCTGGAATAAATTCCATAATAATTCCTAGAAGTCGTTCCGCAGCCATTTTCTTTACATGGCAAAACCAAATTAGTTGCCTGCTTTGAATATTTCTCAACATGGTTTCTGGATTCTTCATTCTGTCTCTAATTTTTTGATTCGTAACTTTCTGTCTTCTTGACAATCGATATTCATCTCCATTGCCATTAGTTTTCTCTTTTCTGCTTCCATAAGTGTCTAGGCCTCAGCACCATAAAATAAAATACATTTTATAATAATTCTGTAAATAACCCACTTATGGATTTGGCTGTTTTAGCTACATTGTGTATGAAGAATGTATAGATAGTCTCTGATATGTTATCCATGTTTGATCTTCTATCATTATATAGCACGCTAATAGGAAATAAATCTCGATGTGATCGGTATAATAAATTATTTGTGGCAAATAGATTTTATTAGTGGGCATGAATTATAGTAGAAAAAATTATATCCAGAAATATCCTGGAAAAACTAGACTCATTGCCTTATCAGTAATGAACATTAACTAAATCAGAATTGAATTTTAGACATAAAATTAGTTCTCCATAAGGAAGCACATGTAATTTGATGTCCTGTTATACACAGTATTAAGAAAACTATATCGTAGAATAAATACCTTTCAGCAACTAATATCAAAAACACCATAAATTTTATTTGCTAATTAACTAACAATTTGTGGTCAGCAAATAAATAAGCATCAGAACTAATTAAAACTGAGATTTATTATTAATAAAATAATTATGCATCGGAATTATCCTTAATCCAATCTAAATAATTAGTGACTTTAGTGTAGACACCGGGATATTCACGTTTTGCACAAGAATAACCGAATGAGACTACTCCAACTATAGTCCATTTATTATTGTCACTTATCATGAGAGGTCCTCCCGAATCGGCCTGAAAAAACAATTATGAAAAATGTAATTTCGACTTTATAGTACCTGAATAATAAAATTTATGAAAAGATTCAAATTTTACCTGGCAGGCATCTTTACCTCCTTGAGGTACTCCAGCACAGATAAACTGCTCAGTTATTCCTCTCGGAATACTAGAGGATCTGAGTCGAGAATATGAATTATTACAACTTGTTCTGCTGGTCACCGAAACTGTCACCTGTCGTAATTCGGGGGTCCTTCTCCCTCCTTTAAATTAGAATAAAATTAGCCAGAGTCATCATTCTCAAAAAATAAAGTTAATATCTTACCGAAACTTTGATCGCCCCATCCAATTACGATAACACTTTTACCCAGCAAGAGGCTGGATACATCAGGAGACGGAAGACATATTGGTTGTATCCAACGACCAAATTGAATTTCATCGGCCACTTTCACAAGAGCGATATCGTTATAATGCATGGAAGTCCGATAATTTGGATGAACTTTGATCTCTTGCAATGTGTGGACGGTTCCATTAGAATTTACGTTGCTTCCCACACGAACGATGTAACGAACTACATTCACTGTTCTAAATTTAAACAATAAATTTGAAATAATTCTCAATTATAATAATCGATTAATAATAGCAATTTACCTTCCTCCATCACTTCCGAAACAATGTCCAGCTGTCAGAATGTAAAATTGGCTTATAACACTTCCACCACACAAAAAGGTCTCGATGGCGCGATTGCGCCTATGTATTGATACCTGAAAAATTAATCGTTTCGATTTATAGCCTCGAAAAAATGTACTGTATATATCATTAAACAGTATAAAATATTTTCAAAATGTGTCCTTCTCTATAAAACAATGTAAAAAGTTTATGTAAACAACTGTCTAAAAGGGGGATCCTCATTGAATAATGATTGGTTTGTACCTCTGAAAATGATCTTAACGTCACTATATCCAAGTCGATAAATAAATTGATAATTGTCTATGTTTAATAATTTGTTTTTCAATATTTCTGAATTTTTTCAACGATATCAATCTGTATGCAATGTGAGGTATGTCGACTTTGTTCCCAGGGCACTGTCCGACTGGTTGACAAAAACGAATGAGATATTAAGTAATGTTGTTAAAGAGTTTGTTATGTAGGCTGATAAAATTTTTCCACCCTCAAATTTAGATTACACTCCGTTCCTGTGCAGAAAACATTCTATAAATATTTTTAGAAGTTTAAAACCTTCATTAACAAATCAGTAAAGATTGTCTCTAGGACAGATGTTTATAAAGTTTTATATTAGCATTATCTGTTACATCATTCATTATAAGTCAAAATTATATTCATTAATTCGTTTAGCAGTAGTATGACCATAAATTTAATTGAATTGTCGAATACGATTAACAAGAGATAGAACTTGGTTTGGCTTAAATCAAAACTAAATGTTTCACTTGTGTGTTAGCTTTGAATCAAAGAAAAGAATAGTCGATAAAATAAAAAATAGATGAATTATAACTGTGGATGACCGTTATAATCTTAATTAATAAAATTCCATGTTATTTATTTTTACAGTTAAAACTTTAATTTCATTTTTTAATTTTAAGAAATATAAATTCTTACCATCCACGGCCATGCCCCTAATAAAGCAACTTCTCCTCCAGCTATATACGGTTTTCTATTTATTTGCCTCTTTACTCTAATCTGTCGGTTTCCACATTCTATAAGAAAATAGTTCGTTTAAATTCATTCATGACCTACTTTTAAAACATTATATTTTATAATAATTAAATTTACCAAACGGTTGTGCATTTATAACGGATGTATCATCATCTGCATTATCAGAACTCGGACAACAAACGATGGGTGTATTGCGATTTTCCCAATAACAAATTTTTGGAGGATTGTGATAAATTTGCTCCTGAGCTGACTGGCAATCGTTTAACGGGATGCAAACTCCAGGAAGATTATCGTTAGTCTGGCAAGATGTTCCATCGTTTCGAGAAATTGGAGTTGTATCTTCGGGAAAAACAACTCCGACTGTAACGATCAGGAATATTTTTTTTATTAAAACAAAATAAAATGTCTACCGAATTGATTTCATTATTTAAGTTTGAAATCTTCAATCGAAATAATGAAAACTGAAAATGCTATATGCACTCAGAAATATTTCAGTATTAAAAATACTGTACTTTAAGTAAAAGAACGACTAAAGACATGGGACAAATTCCAATCCTAGTGCATTTTATATTCTAACATAGTACATTATTGCTCGTTCTTGAAGATACGATTACAATAATGATTTCGATACTGATTTTCTTAGAAATCAGAGTCATGCAAAGGAATTAGGGCCTTGAGGCTGAGAGTCGGCCGAATGACCGCTTGGTAAAGCTTTGACTTATCACCCTGGAGGATCCGGGTTCAAATCCGGGTCCCACACCTCCAGTTTTAAGGACAAGTCCGGGCCTGCCCTGTTGAACCCCATCCTTCAACCGCCCTGTTGAACCCCATCCTTCAACCATCCGGTTGACCCCATCATGGATGTTGGGCCAACCTATGATGGGTTCTACAAGTGGCCACCACCAGATACAGTATATCCATGAAGATATGGCGGCTTAATCTAACTAACTTAACCTAATCTTGATGCTAAGAGTATTAAGTATATATTATTTTATTTAAATTGTTTATAATTTATTAAATTCTTGTGCTTCTAGATCGGAAGCCAGTGCGGGATATCCAATGCATGACTCCGTTAGAAATTAATGTTTGTTAGATGAGAACCATAATGTGAATTCTTCCTTTGATTATCAAACCCCGGGTGAATTTTAAAATCGATATTTATACTTGAATAAATGAATAATTAATGCTTTGAAAAATTAGAAACATGAATGGTGAATCTTTTACAATATCTTAACATAAAAAAAAATTCTCTATATACGTATATAATCATACCTCGCCTTACATAGTTAATTCATTCCAAGACTCGCGACTTAAATAGAATAAACTGTTTTAAAAATGGCCTAGACTCCTCTATAAACTCTATAAATAACCCCATGACGTTGTTAACAACATTATTAAGCTTTTAAGTAATTTTATAAATTATTTTGCATATTTTAGCATTTATTTTTATGTGATTTTGCAATTTTTATTGGTATTTAAGTGATATTTTTAAGCTTTTATGAGTTTTTAATATGTTCGCTGATTGACGTAACGTAAAGCTGCATAAATTGATGTTAAGCCTAGGTCTCACAGGCTTAACAATGCGCTGTTTATCCACTGATGTAAATGCGTGGCGCACGAAACGTCAGGCGTACCGAAGGAATGTAAAAAAACCAAAAGTTTACGACACGATATAAATAAACGACGTTGTTCAGTTATTGGCCAATTATTGTGGTGTCGTTTGAAGTTAGTTGATTCAATATGGATAGCGAAACTCAAGAATTGTTTTTTTATCGATGGCTTTATTCATAAATTTATTGAAAGTCATGATTTTTCAGTGGAAAAATTCAAAATTTGAAAGAACAGTTTAAATACGTGACATATATTATTTCAGAGAACAATAAAATTTCAACAACAGCTCATACCTCGATTGGATGAATAGTCAATGTAGTCTTGTACGCGGCGTATAAAGTTGAGCAAAAGGCAACTTCGACGTAAAGACGCAGCGTCTATCCATATAGCAGAAGTAACATCATCAGCATCGATACACCTACATATCTGTATGGCGTCTTATGCTTATGACACCCAGCCTTTAGTAGACTTTTATTTTTTCTATTATTATTATCAAGAAACCGACGTAAATCGAAACGACTTAAACCAACTCTATATTTTTTTTTTTTTTTTTTTATATGTTACGTCCCCTTTCCAATCAGGGAGATTACTAAGGGGACGGGGCCAGTTCCAACCACGGGCTGCACCCACACCCGTGGAGGGGGGCCGGATGGTGAAGGACGGGGATCACCGGGCCGGGCCCAGCACCCCGAAAAAATCCGGGACCAGACCCGGGACGCGAACCCGGGTCCTCCAGCGTGGTACGCCAACGCGTTACCACTCGGCCATCCGGCCGCCACCAACTCTATATTATAAATACATACTGTATATAACTGTATATTATAAATACATACCTTGGTTTAAGTCGTTTCGATTTACTTCGTTTTATTGTTAATATAAATAAATTTATTGTTAGTATAAATAAATAAATATATCGCACACGTATTTCTAAAGTGACACAAGTCAAAAACTTGCAGTTTTGTGTTGGCACCATTTTAAAACTTGGGAAGCAATCCTCCATCAAACATCAAAAGTGTATCAACTTACTTGTTAGTTTCAAAATCCTTCAGCCAGAGAACACTTGTGTCGCTCTTCTTGTCCTGAAGTTCCCCTCATAGGTTCGGCAAGAGTGTCTTCAATACTGTGTTATTTTCAGTTGTGACATTTTTGCTATTTATAGGTTCGATAAGACATCGTCATATTTAGAGTTGTGTCGACTTAACTGACGATTGGTGGAACAACGTGGCGCTCATTTCAAGATGTGTCACTTTTGATAAATAATATTAATGCATTTTGAGTTGACAGTTTTGATAAATTGGGCTGTTTTTCTTATTCCGTATTTAAATAAATGGAAAGTAATCAAATTGCTAATTATAATCTTTTAATTAACCATTTTGTAACCGTTTTCTTGTCAAATACAACAACAAAAGCATTGACTTTGTTAGATTTTTTGTTGTGATTTATCATTTATGCATAAGACTGCTTTCAGATATTTTTATAATAGAGCCTACTCATACTGCACAGATAAAGCAGATCTGAAGTAGGAAATTGAATACATCAGACATGCGGGCGAACTACACGGGTACACTACGCCATTTATGGAAACCATCAGAAAGAAGATACAACTGAAACATGAAATGAAACAGGACATTTCAACACGGAACGAGCCGATTCCGACGCAACACGAAGGCTATAATATAGCCTTCGTGTTGCGTCGCAAGTTATAAGGTGCTACTATATTATAGTAGCATCTTATAACTTGAAAGATTACAGATTTTTAAACAAGGCTGCTAGAAAATCGAACAAAAAAGTCGCCGTACAAAGAGCGCCGACAATTTATGAAATACTTAGAAATGAGAAGGACCGCAAAAAAGAAGTGGAAAGGAAAGGGATTTATAAGATACCCGTGCTAGACAAGGACATGGACCTGTCCAAGGAATACATAGGGGTCATCACTACGTCCCTAGCACAAAGGATAGACGAACATAAAATGGACTTAAGTAAGGAGAGATTGACGACGGCGCTAGCAACACAGGCGTATACTAATGACAGAGATTAAATGGGAAGAAGTGGTAATAAGACCGCTAAAATCTGTTAAGCAGGCCCTGACAATTGAAACAGTGGAGATAAAAGCAAGACAGAAGTATGAAAACGTATTGAATGAAAGAACCGCAACGGACCTCCCCCATCTTGATGCTACGTAGTAGACACGCTAACAAATCGCGGACAATAATAACCTTAGTTTTCGTGCACATAACAAATATATCAAAGATATATTTATTATGTGCACGAAAACTAAGTATAATAATAATAATACTATATTAAAAAAACACATTTGAAGGAGTCGATCAATTACACTTACTCGATTTTATTTTGATCTATTTACCCAAAAGACGGTATAATTTCATATTGTTACAACTCAAAAGTATAATTGTTATTCTCATTCAGAGCCAAACATGAAAAGTGTATCAATTCCAACAATCGCAACTCAAAAGTGTCACAACTCAAAATAATGCATTCGTCTATGAGTTCAATGGACAACAAAACTGTCACATGTTAAAAAGGACCATTTTTTAAGGCTTATTGTTGAAAATATGCAATAATACTTTTGAAATTGTTTTCCTAAGGCCTACAAATTTTGGAAAAATTATTAGTTATGTAATGGTTTTTGGTTAAGCTGATTTCATAGTTTTTCCCAATTTCCGAAAAACGTTCATTTTTGACTTGTGTCACTTTAGAAATACGTGTGCGATATATATATACTAATATTTCTCTTCAATTTTTTTTTATATTTAAAAGAATTATAGCTTATACATATACAGTATTAGGATATATTCAGTTCAAACTTTTCGAATATCAATAACGATAATTTCTACTTTTGCTTTCTTGCAAAATTGCCTATAGTAGGCGCAGTGATTAATAATAATAACAACAATAATAATAATAATATAATTTTATCGATAAACAGCGCTTTCGCATTTTATCAGAAGCAGAAGAAGCCATTTTCACCAGTATTAAAAAAGAGTATCGCAATTTTGTGCGAGAATAGACGTTTTTCGAATACAGTTTAAAATATCTAATTATTTAAAATTAATAAGCAAATATATATGATTAAAATATTTTATTATTTTTTTGTATTTAATAATATAAGCATCACATAAAATTATCATTTCTAAACCTTCTCACTAAATACAGGTAGGCCTCGATTAGCGCGAATAATTGGTTCCACGAATTTCTCGCGCTAATCGAATTCGCGCTAATCGAAGTATTAACTCTATGGAAAATATGGTAATTGGTTCTTGCTTTGTGAGATTCCGGCCATTAGCTAACTTCACAATGAATAACTCTTAAACAGTTAGTGTTAAGTTTATTGTAAATATTTATTTTCATATTTTACATCATTGTGTTAAGTTTATTGTAAATATTTATTTTCAATTGCGTCTTCTCAGATATTACATACGTGCATGGAAAATTTTTCAGCGTTGAGATAAAATTTCATATAAATACCACGAAATGGTGATTTTATTCAAGATTAGGTTAGTGTAATTAGCCGCCATATTGCACAAGGCTATCTTTATCTTATACTTTATATGGCGGCGGTCACTCATGATGGGGTCAACTGGAAAGTTGAAATTCAACGGGCCTGGATCCCTCCTGAAAAACTGAAGATGTGGGACCCGGATTTGAACCTGGATCCTCCAGTGATACTACAGCTTTACCACGCATCCATCCGGCTGACATAATTTTATTCAAACTTAAGATGATAATCTCACTGTTTGAAGCTGATTACTGATATGCTAAATGGATTGATGGTGTAATAAATCAATGGCATATTATCGGTCGATTTGTTACGAGTGTCGTATTGCTTAAAAAATGGAAAAATGAATTTGATGATAACGAAAACCATAACTGTTTTATACAAATAATATTGAAATTTTTACAAAACATTAAATATTTTTATGGTTTAATTTCAATAAAATCATCTGGTAATATTGCTTAGGAAATAAAATAATAATAAGTGACTTCAGTAATGGATTTGTGAAGGATTGGAATCGATTTCAATCCCATTCTTCCAATTTTTCGTAGGTTAGTCGAGTTTAAATTATTAAATGAAATATAAGCAGAAATATATTACTTTGATATACTTACCGAGTGGTCTTCTCTGAGAAACTACGTTTGTTGTTGATAAATAAATAAAAATAAAACACTCCAATAATAGTAATTCAGTTATTTTTCTTATATTCGACATTGTAAACCGATCTGAAAAAATATATATAAATTAAAACTTTAGTTTGAACATATTTATTCATAACAATTATCCGCTTATTTTTTACAGCTTATGAACGATTCAAGTAATCATAGGTGGCAGAAATATGAAGTAGAGTTTTATCGCTAAAGCTTTATCGTATATATTATGAATATGAGACTCAAACCGGATTAGAAAGCAAATATTTTAGGAGCTTCTCTTTATTAACTTTCGTATCCGAAATGGAAGAAAACTGCAGTCAGATATATTAGACTCAACCGTCCGTTCGATAGTTTATGTGATTCCTCGATTTGAATATAAGTCAACATACATCATTGCACTTAGCAGAGAATGAATCTATTAAAAACATCGATTTCAGATCGATATTATTTACTCAATCATAATAATCAGATATGAGACACTATCTTGTGCAAATATCACATTTGAAATTTACCTAAAAATTTTTTTGCATCATTTACCCAAACTGATTATTAGGTAGTGGTGCTAATATAGTCTGATCATCGATGAATCTGACAATCCCTATAGTGTTAGCCGAAATGTAAAGGATGACTATTAATGACTGGATCTAGTTCTCTCATATAAATTTTTAAAAATTGATACCCTGATTCGATCCCTGTCCACTGAATCCGACTGACTCCAGAAACGATTATCTATAAGATAAGTAAATTTTAAATTAACCATTAATATATTGGCTTTTCACTCTAGAGCAATGATCTTAAATTCGAATTGCTTTGCGGGCCGAATGCGCAATTTGAAAGGATGTGAAGAGCCAAATATTTTTAAATAAAATACAATGAAAGGAAAATATTTATTTGTAAATTATACACTTTTTCTTAAATAAAGATAACGAAATAACATTATGTAATTATGAGATGATAAACAATTTTATTAACGTTAAATTATAATCATTAGACAGCTTCAGCAATATGAACGTGTAGAACGAGAATGACGTAGAGCGCTGGAATGACGAAATCATGGCGTCAATTCGAATCGTCGCTACAGAGTTCCTCACGTCCAAAAGTGAGTTAAGGAAAGATTCTGAATTGACGTCATTCGTTCACATTCTACACGTCGGAAATGGCAAATTCGACGGTTAGGCAAGAAGGTTCACGTTGGCGATTACTTATGTTTATAGTGACTAAACGACTAAATATAATGCCATAACTTTTAGTATGCACGTTCCTTAGACTTTTATCTATGATATGATAATTAAATTTTGTGTTAAAAACGTTAAAAATCATAACTTGACGACACTTTTACACCATATTTTTAGACATGATTTCTGGATACTTCACATTGAGTGGAAAAGTTTTGTTTTATTTTTATTTAATCTAAAAATTTTTCTAGTTACTATCGAAGTGATTTTGATAAAACAGAGAATGTGAATCAACTAGCCACGAACCCGGATGTTTGTGTTCTGCGCAAGCGTATAAAACGAATATGATGTCCTAAATATGTGATGCTATCTGAGAAAGTTGAGAAATAACGACTTGCTGAAGCAGATTTCTTCTACAAACGTACGCGTGGAACGTGAACTCAATGACGTCATTCTTCTTCGCGTTCTCGTTCGCGTCAACGCCTTGCTGAAGCTGTGTATTTTTCGACTGTAACATGTATTTAAACAAACATCTAAAACATCTTCGCAGGCCATATAAAATTATTTGCGGGCCACAACTGTTCTAGAAAACGTAGGTTCGATTCTTTTGTTCTATCCTTTGGAAAGCTTTATGGAGTCCGGCCCATCGATCCCCATCCTCTACAATTTTATCATCTCTCAGCAGGGATAGGCAGTTGTGGTGAGTTATAGCCCGCCATTTAGTGATCACCACTGATTCAAAAGTAACTGGAAGCGTTTCCCGCGCTCAATACTGCCCATGAATCATTGTTAATAAATCTATTAAAGGAAATAATTTTTCTACATACTTTTAATATATGAGGCTAATTTTTTTACGTTGGGTGTAATTTTTAACCTACCTACCGAAGGAAAAGGCTGCTTATGAGATCATGGTCTTATGATCCGTTGTTCTTCACTAACATCTTTTGAACTAATTAGTATATTTTCCTGATCTTTATTGATATTCCACCGTTAAAGTCATCTCAATGCTGTATCAATTAACCGTCTAGTTACAACCATTTAAAAATGACGGGATTTCAAAATTCAAAGGTTTTTTTTTCCTAATAACTTTTGAACTATTTGAATTTTTATAAAATTTAATAGGCACGACCAGGTTGTTAAAATCGAATTTTAAGTAATATTAATTAATCTGGTGTATTTGTCGTTTAAAAATGGCCAACATAAATTTCAGAGATAAAAATGAGTGTGAGGTTATCCTACAGATTTATTAAGACTTTTATTTTTATCGTTCATCAGAGATGGCGTTAAGTATTAAATCCAGAAGCAGTGTATGATTTAGCTGTGTTATCTTTTACAATTTTTAAAATGGAATATACCTAAGTTATTTTTTATATAATTTAATGTATACATTAATTGATTAATGATGATTCTGGTGACATATTTTAATCCATTAATTTTTAATCATTCCGAAATAAACCACGTGGTCGGAAAGTAGGCGATTAGTTCTTATCGAATTGTTTCCTAATAAAATATGAATCGACATATTGAATACGAAGTGATCATTATATCTTCACTGTTGTTTTTCTAAATTTAATATATTTATTTGAAGAAAAAATTATTAATTCTTGCATAGTAATATTCATGTATATGTTACGGTAAAAGCGATTAATTGGTGATTTTGCATAATCACTAATTATCTTGGTGAGTTTAATGAATTTCATTAAATTTTCCGCTTTTACCGGCGATTATGTATAATTTCCAAATGAATTTGATAAGTTTGATAATTTCCCCATTTTTTTATTTCCAATTGTTGTTAACAAATCTTAATTTGTGATTCCAATCTCAAAAAGCCACATAATCTTTTTTTTGTCATATACAAAAATATCGGGCCTATCGTGTTCATTTATTCGGGTATCAACTCTGATTTCCGCATCTTCATTTGCGATTATTTCATGAACCAAGTGAGATCATATTTGGACTGCTTAAAGCCCACTTATTATATAAATGAAGATGAATGCACCCAACTATTTCATTACTCGCCCAGAATGCATTATTTATCAAATTTATCATCCTATACTGGCCATTAGGCATAGTTTCCGGTAAATTTGATTAATTAAATTTATCGTATTTTTCACTACCAACTGCAATTATGTAAAATCACCGGTAAATGTGAATAATTCGCAATATAGGAAATAAATTTATCACATTTACCAAAATCGTCGGAGATTATGCATAATTACCGGATTAAACACTTTTACCGTAATATACTGTATATACTACGCATTAATTATAAACAATTCTATATCTTTCTTTCTGTACTTAACGTATTTCGATAAACAATTGCATAATTGTAGTTTCCATAAATTTTATTGGCATTAATATGCAATTTCTTAAGCCCTATTTTCAGTTATTTCTTCACGTAAATAAGTGTTTGTAAAAGAGCATCTGATGGACTTCTTAAACTGCCAACGGTTAACCGGGAGTGATTAATACACTCGAGAAATTAAAAAAACAACTTTATTATGGGTTCTGTACAAGTTTTTCCAAACACCTGGCGGAAATATGCATTTCCATCATAAACTTTCTTCATTTTCCTGCCAGCTTGCTTGTTTGGAATTCTATGACAGTATCATTGCAGGATTACATGAGATATTGAAATATTGCAAAAATTTTTTTAAAAATTACAAGAGTTTAACATACCCGTTGAGCTGTTTTTATATGAACTGAGGTTCATATTTAAATTTTGAAAAAGGTCTCGCTTGAGGTTCTTTGGATAGTTGGTGGGTGTTGAGACGTGCAGAGGTCATAACAGTGGACGAATTAAGTAACTTGCGATTTAGTTTCTATCATTAAAATTCCTAAACTGAAATTAAAGCTTAAAAACTCATAAAGAAAACGATAAGTTTAGATCTATTGTCTATTTATAGATATGAAAATTAAGTAAAAATCAGAATATATAATTCAGTTCTGTAAATTTGAGAAAAACTGTAATGTAAAAAGTTCTCTAGCCAGACTCATACTGTCCAAGCTTCACAAAACGGAATATTTCCATCATGGAACTGAGAAAAATAGTAATACGCACAACTGATACTCAACAATACTTAAAAATTAAAAATTTAAAGAAGAAATTCATGTTAAATAACTACTACTTAATTAAAAAATAATTAATAAAACAATCACACGACGAGATATTACGTGAAAAGCAATAACCATAAATTCTACTATTATTCTTTGCCATATATTTAGGATATTTTCGAACTATTAAAACACTCCTTAAAATAATTTGAATCTCAATAGTCTCAAATTTAAAAGACAACATCCTAACTTATGAACACAACAATAAGCAAATCCAATCAGTTGGAAAAGTAAGGCGTAGTAAATTCCATTTCTTGCAAACGCGATCCCCCAGTCCAAGGTATAGGCGAAACAAAACGGAAATTAAAAATTAGACTTAACACTTAATTGCTATCAGAAAGAAAGAAAATAGGTCACCCGTTTACAACCACATCAGTCTCTATAACTGTGAAATCGATCAAAACAGAACACGAATACTACATTCTGAAACCAATAATTTATGCCAGAAAATAAACATTTTTAAATCATAACATACAACACACATTTAATGAACCAAAACATGAGCATAGAAACCACAGACTTATGGATCCCCATAGTGCAAGACCTTAACCTAATTTTCCAAGCTGCTTTTTACCGAAGTATATATGATACAATTAAGGCAGTTTCACATAGAGCGAGAAGTGAGAAGAAACATGCGATTATTTTCGTTATTTTGTCGCAGTCGCTATCACGATGTTATCGCGCATCTCGGCGATATTCGCAAGAGCTAGAATTTGGCGAGAAAAGACGTTATCGCCTGTATCCAACCAGACTGGATATTTTCGTTGAAATTCAGCGATTTTTGAAGAACAGTGACGCCATCTTAGATTAAGCCACATAGGGAACTTTGTAGTTTAACAAATTGAAGAACATTTATAAGTAATTATGGCGACATATCAGAACAAAAAAAAACTTGAAATGGACAAAAGTACCGACTTATATTTCAACAACACTGATCGTTTCGCCATATTAGTTTAATTCTAGAACCTCGTTGCCAGTTGAGGAGAGGAGAGAATTGTAGCTAAAAATTCGCATTTTATGTGATAAGTACAATTTTATCGCAGCTACAATCTCAACTTCGATTTAGTCTCTGCTTTTCTCTCAAAACTCAACTCGTTGATTTTAACGCATAGCAAATCGCTGTCGCTGGCTATGTGAAACCGCCTTTATACCTAAAAATCACAAGTCCCTATACGTCTTAACATCAATTAACTATCCAAAGAACCTGATGCGACACTTTTTTAATTGAAATATGAATCACAGTTCATATAAGGACAACTAAACCGGTATATATTAAACTCTTGTAATTTTTTATAAAAAATTTCTTTGTAAAATTTCAAAATCTTATGTAATCCTGTAATGTTATCATCATAGAATTCCAAACAGGCAAGCTGGAAGGAAAATGAGGAGAATTTATGACCGAAATGCATATTTCTGCAAGGGTTTTTGTACGATTTTCCCGTTAAAATTAACGTATGGCAGTTTACCAAGTTCACTAGATACGTCTTTGCAAATTATTCACGTGAACAAATAACTAAACATACCAGTCATCGCTCCAGCTTAAATTATTTATCATCATCACTTCCGTTGAGGATACAAATTATATAATACTGAATGTCAGCCAGTTTTAAGATGAATAGATTGTATCACGTTATTTTTACAGTAATTACAGATCCCAATTATGTTTAACATAATCAATATCGGAAAGTACTGAATATAAAATACATACTAGTATATTTTAACTTGGGAATTAGTTTAATCTAAGGAAAGATATAATCTTACTTTTTATCTTCTGGCTGTCCTTCCACTACTTTTTAAAACTTACAACCGGTTTTCTGTCATGAGAATAACAAAAACACATCGCGAATTTTTATTATTATGAAATGCAGTCAAGTAGTAATTCTATAATTATATTTGATGATGTAGTTTTTTTATACAATAACTAAAAATTTAAAACCAGCTGGGTAGTTTTTATTCTAACTATTGATGAAAAAATAAAACTTCCGAGTGTTTCTGCTCGAATTAAATATTCCAGCAAAAACTAGAGTTCCGCTAAAATATCCTTTGTCTATAATGTTGATTTATATTGTACCTGTTTCTAATTAACATTTTGTTGATGCACAGCTTATTCACAGAACTGTAAACATCGTGCAATTAATACGATTCACTTTCGATTTCAGTTTCGAGAGATGATTATTCAATTTATATTTACATCGAAACATCTTGATTTCTATCAATTTTGTATATTACATTTAAATTTTTATTTAAAAATAAACTTTCCATTGCTTAAAATATAATATAAAATACAGGTAGGCCTCGATTAGCGCGAATAATTGGTTCCACGAATTTCTCGCGCTAATAGAATTCGGGCTAATCTACTAAAACCAGATCAAAATTCGAATTTAATATTTAATTCAGTTAAAATTTGCCATATGGGATATCTAAACGTTCTTGCCATCATTTGGACGCGGATGTGCTAGGGATCTCAAACTTGGTTCTCTAATTTAGCTCTTCTTATAGCCACCTTCTAGGGCTACACACTTCTCACGCCTGTGGAACAATCGTTTAATCCCATCTTTGTAGAAGTCGACAGATTTGGAGGCAAACCAACTCTCCACAGCAGTAATGACCTCATCATCGAAGAAACTTCTTCCGAGTAAATGCTTTTTTTTTTCACATTTCAAAATAGGAAGAAGTCTGAAGATGTCAGTCGGGAGAATACGGGGGATGAGGTAAGGTTTCATAGCCTTAGGGGAGGTGCAGAAAAATGATTGTTTCTGCATCTCCGTATATAGGTGCATCATCAGATAGCAACAACACATCTTTTGACAGTAAATCATTGTTTTTTTTGATACTGTCCTGTAACTTTTATAGCAAATTCCTATTATTGTTGACTCTTTTTATAAATAATCTGTCAATATGATATGACAACTCTGTCGTCTCAAAACACAGATATGACATTATTTGACTGCCTTCTCGTGGGTCATCCTGTAGGCTGTTCGGCCACATTTGAATTCCCGTTTCCATTGTTTCAATCTCATATGATGGACATTCCTCACCATACCATCTCTTTGTGAATTATTTGTATTTTTCTCTTGAAGATGAATTGTATCAGACTTGATAATCAATTTTATCCAGCATAATACCTCCTTTTAATATCACTCTTCTAACTCTGGTTAAATAGGATCCATCAAACTAAAAATGGCATGGTATTAATAAGATTCAGTAGCCTATCATTGTTTACAATTAGAAATCTATAGCACATATAGCATATGGTGAAGATAAGAATTTTTTTGCTTCCCCTCATATTTGTAGAATGGAACTACTGATTTATCATTCTTTAAAATTACGTTTCATATAAAAATTCCATTTATTTATAAATAATTATAAACATGATTAAATCATTTGTTTCAGCGCAGTCTTTGCATAAAGATTTTAATTATTGTGCTAGTAGAAATTAATTTTGGATATAAAAGAAAATCAAATACAGTATACCGTAATCATACAGTCAGATACAGCAGCAGAGGCCAATATAGTAATTTAGTAATGTAGTTTAGAATATTAAAACCAGTGTTATGAAGTATCTAAAACTTTTATTATTTTTGAATATCATATTATTATATTTAATGCTTACTAGCATTTACTTCACATGGCAAATGGCACTATGATTATATGTTTCATCTATCTTTATAAAGTCAATTATCAATCAATAATTATTTATTAGGAAGTATCCATGTAGATTCAAACATATTTATTATAGTCTTACTACTTTATGTAGTTTTAGTTTAAAAATAAATTTGAATAATAAAGCAAACAGCTGTACTGGAACTAAATTAATTGCTATGTTATTTATGTGATAATAAATCCTTACCTTAATTATATTTAGAATATGGATATCCTTTTGTCGCTTCTCTCTTCCTTTGATATTAACACACTTTTAACAAAATGTTAACAGGAAGTTCAATAATGAATTTTCCTGTTTTTCTAATCAGAACAACTTTTAGCCCCTCCCTTTCCAAATGCCAACATTTAAACATCAGATTTATTGTATTTATGTATATTATTTTAATAGTTTTATTTTATAAAATTCAAAATTTCGAAATGCAAATTTTAATACTTTAAGGTTGGTTTCAATTTTTGCATTTTTATACAGAATATAAAATCAAATGAGAAATTCCATATGATTGCATTGGTTTACTACAATAAACTTTAATCAAATTCTAGAATTTTATTCTTATCAAAATATATTTAAACTTAATAACTTATTATATATATATATTACTTATATATAACTTATGTATTAAAAAGTAGTTTTTAATAACTATTTTCAACAAGATAAAAAAAAATCTCTTTCTGTATAATGTAAAAAACTAATTTTATTGATTTTATAACACATATTTTGCACAATATACAATCAGAAATTAGGTAATTCTTTTATAACAAAAACTTATATATATATTACATACACTTAATACATTCACAAAGAAAAATATTTCTATATATTCTATTTACATATTGCTTAATATTTTAACATATACTTTATTGTAAATAATAATTTAGTTAACAACAAGCCATGAATAATTTGAGTTTGAGCAATACTTTTTGCTTAATTATGCACTTTCTAAATTTATAAGGACAATATCTGAGATATGATAACAAAAGTTTAAAATATGTTAATAAGTATTATCATTAATTATGAAATTGTATTCTTTTTATCAGTCATACAAAATGAAAATTATAAAATATGTTATACTTAATTCAACAAAAAATAAACATAACAAGGACTTCTTGTATAGCCAAAATATTCATTCCATGAATTTTTTTTAAGCATGTTTCCAAACAATTCATATGAAAAAACTAAAACTTCTATAAAAACATAACTATATATTTCTCAATTAAATATTCAAATATACTACATAATGCTTAATGATATATTTTACATAAGGTATATTAAAAAAAATACAGAAAAATATCATCCATTCTTCATGAAAATTTAATAAAATGAAATTTTTTCATTCTCTCTCCGATAAAGCACTTAAAATTATTTGAATATTTTTTTAATAGTAGTGTTAATATTACTTTTAATGGCTATAAGAAAAGCTAGAAATTACATAGAAGTCCTGATTGTATTACTCATATTATTTATAACAGAAGTGCAAAAAATTCTAACAAAACATTTAATACAAATTAATCTAGGGGAAAACAAAATATATTCTTTAAAAACTATTTCTAACAAAAGTTTTAAACCCACAGAGGTCTTTAACTATAATTCTACATTCAAAATTAAATATATTCTGAGTAATATATCTACATTAAACAACTTTAATGTTGAGTGATTTTTAAAATACCTTTGGTTGTTTTATAAAATATACACAAAGCAGTTTTCTGTAGATATTTCTGCATTTCAGTGGTCATCACTGGACATAAATTCAATGGGTACAACTACTGATCGAGATAACACAAAGACACCAAATAAGTAGTAACTGCATCCAGACATCAAAAATATAGTGACGGCCAACCAAACATTGTAACTCATGATTATTAGCATTAAAAAATATCCTAAAACTACTTGTAGTACATATAAAATAGTCTGAATAAAATGAAATTTCAATCTGAAAATAAATTTATAATTTTTTTGATTAAAAGTTTTTCTCTAAAAGTTTTAATTTCTACATGTTAAAACTTAGCTAAAAAATTGAATATTTAGATTAATAAAGTTCAATTGTCTTGCTTTGAATTTAAGCTGCACTTTTTATTCAAATTTTTTAGACACAAAATTTGGGTGCAGCTTAAATTCAAAGCAAATATTTTAACATTTTATTTCTCCTGATCTCTCACTCCCCAAAGATAGGGTTTTTGCTTTATGTTCTACACATGTGCATAATATTATGACCATTGATAAGTTTATTCATGGTCCCCTGTTCATACTTTTCTGATTTAATCCAGTTGCTGTTTGATAGCAGTTGTGTAGAATTGCGTCGTATCTGGCCATATTTTAAATTTAAGAAAAAGCACGAATTACTATAATGCTGTTTATAACCGCTGATGGAAATAATTTGCCACCTTTTATTATTTTAAAGAAAAAACTGTACCAAGGAAAATTTTCCTAAGGGTATTATAATTCGAGCACAAAAGAATGTATGGATGATGACAGAATTGATGAGAGATCTGGTACTATTTTAAAATAAATGAAGCATGCTAGTAATGTATGCATTCCAGGGGTATTTAACTGATGACGTAAAGGTAAAAAAAAAACTGTGATCTGTTAATAATACCAGCAGGTATGACTTGATGTGTCTGTTAACAAATTCTTTAAAGATAGAATGAGAATCCATTATGAAACATGGTTAAATCGAGAAGATCATCCTTTGACACCAACCAGTAAAATAAAATGATCATCATCATCTACAATAGATCAGTGAGTTTTGCACTCTTGGAAAGATATCTCTGAAGAAATTATCAAAAAATCTTTTTGAAAAAGTTGCATTACCAATGATTTAAATGGCACTGAAGATGATGTGCTCTGGTGCTATATTGATGATGAGAATTCAAGTTCTGAAAGTGAAGGTGTCACAGTGATAGTAAATCTGAAGATTCTCAATAAATTAGGTAGCTTATAATGTATATTAGAATCTATTTAAGTAAATAAAAATATTTTTTATTTTTCAATACCTATTATAAAATCATTTTTAGTTTTTCTAATTTTAAAATCCTACTGCAGCTTAAATTCAAAGTAATATGGTAATTTGTAAATATAAAGTTTAAAATTTCATTAATTTAATCTTATTCTTTTATTAGAATAACAGAATTCATCAAAATATTAAAATAGTTTGTCAATTTTTGTTTGAAATACTTTCAGTAAAAGATGATCCCAACTCATGTAAGACTTACAGAAGCAGCACTGAATTAAACTAGGAATTGCAGTATTGGTAAAAAGCACATAAACATAGCAAAAGTTTATCAATAACTTTTTTTATTGATGAAAAAAATGAAAAAGTATTTTACATGCAAGTCAGCTTTCACATAAGTTGGATTTAAGTATATTATATAATTGTTATGATAAAATTTGCATTATATCTTCTAGCTATAGGACTTAATAATACTTGTATAACTCTATAGTTAGCAGCTTAAGTTTTGTCTAAAGAACTCCAGATAAGAAAATTTCTGTAAACAAGAATATGAGCAATTACCATATTCTTATTTTCAGGATATAATTTTTTTAATAATTAAATTTTCACACATAAAATTAAAAAAGAATTTATAAAATATATTTTATATAAGTTACAATATATTATTATTATTAAATTTTCATTTTTATTTTTTAAATATATAATTATTTAATAAATTTATAATTCTCTAAATACTTTTATATAATTCAAATATGAATTATATAATAATTTATCTATAATTTAAGTATATAGTTATTTATGCCTCATAATTAAGTCAAATATCTTCACTTATATCCACAACAATGATAAATTCTTAATATATTACACATTTCATGGAAAATTATAGAATATATGATTGTATAGAATCTAATCTGTCATAATTCATATACTAATCATATGCTATTATATACAAGTATATTAAAATTTTTATTATTCTAGAGAATTATTTAATGAATATATTTCTTTTTGCTCTAAAATGTCTAGGAATAAAACCACAGAATTAAATTACATAGAAAATATTTCTACATAAATTTAATTCTGTGGTTTATCTCTAATTTTTAAATTAGAGGTGTTATAAATTTGAAATTTGGGGATCAGTTTATAAATGGATTTCAAATTTTTAGTTTTTTTTCACACTAAATTAAGTGGGCTTAGACTAAGGTGACCAGATTTTAATATTGGTAAAGCGGGACACCATTGACCGGGGGGGTTCTTGATTAAAAATTTAGTCTATATGGAGCAACAAAAATCATCTGAGAGACAGTTATAAAATGTTTTCGTCGTTGCCAATGCCAAAAAATGCCATTGTTCATTAAGTCCAAACAATGGTGGTCGAATTCTAACAACTGATCAACAATGCGAACTTTGATAAGCAGTTCTCGATAATCAGTTCTCAACAATTATTTGTTATTATTAAAGTTTAACATTATAAAATTAACAAAAATAATATAAAACTCATATCCTAACTAAATAGCCACATGGCCGCCGAAAACCGTATATTCCTTTCCCATTCTCCCACCGTTCCCTAGCTTGTCGGGCATTCTTTTCCAAAAATCGGGAGTTTTTTTAAAACGCTGCGGGACACGGGACAAATTGTTAAAAATTGGGACTGTCCCGCCAAAAGCGGGATGTCTGGTCACACCTTAGCTTAGACCCAAGTATACCTATATGATAATAAATCAAAATTCTTTTATGAAAATTTAATTATAAAAAAATTACTGAATATTAAAATTTAAAATATTATGATTTTCTTAATTTGAAAATTTTTATTTATAGTTACCTTTTCAGAGTTTCTGCAGATAAACCTCCAGTAACCAAAAAATCCCTTTCTGAATGAGGTGAGTCTAATCTACTGGGATTTGAACATTTTGACTGTAGAAGAGTTAAACGATGTCTAAATACTTTAATTGATTCATAACTCAGAGTAAGAAATGCAGCTCCTATACAAAGTCCAATCATTCCTAAATAAAACAAATTTGTATATCTCAAAAATTATATTTTATTTAAAAATAATACAGGTTGACAATAAAAATCCAGCAATCTCAAGACCTGAGGATTGTCGGATTTTCAAAAATTCCAGATTTTTGATGCATATACATGTTGTATATATTTTACAGAAAAGGACTACTTGTACAGTACTTTAGAGAGATAAAATTAAACACTAAATGAAAAGCAAATGAAATTTTAATGATTAATAACTAAATAAAAGACTGTAGTTCTACAGAATTTTAATTCAACTAAATAAAATATATAATAAACAAGCACCAAAGCAGGAATAAAAATAACTGAAACATACAAGTTTTATAGTAGTAGCACTTTTGATTTTTATTTAAATCCTCTTCAGCTACATAAAAATAAGAACAGTAAGTTCTAACGAACACACATCTTTGTTGCTTTAATTTATTGTTCTTATCTTTATGTAGCTGAAGAGGATTTAAATAAAAATCGAAAGTGCTACTACTCTAAAACTTATGTGTTTCAGTTATTTTTATTCCTGCCTTGGTGTTTGTTTATTTATATTATGTATCTTCTCTAGGAAGAGTATTAATTGCTATTTTTATAAATAAAATAGTTCTACAGATTTTTAATTTGTTACTGTACCCTTGAAAAAAAGTAAAAAGATTTTATATAATGCCAATAAGCTAAAAACATACTGAAAAAAAGCCAAAATGTTAAAAAAAATTCTAATGCCAACCATGTCTAAAAAATGCCAAAAAGAGTTCATTTGGTGTCAACAAAGCCAATCTGGCAATCCTGGTTGCAAGCATGATCGAACATCTGATTCTGGAGTACAAGGTGTCAAAACATAAATGGTGCCTCCAGAAAACAATGGCGCACAATGCGGTAAATTTTAAAATGTGCTCAGACATTCATGCCGGAAAACTGATTGAACCGAATATTGATTGCCAGATTTTTGATTGTCAACCTGTATTTATATTTTATTCAGCTATAAACTTCAACTTCTCAGTTTAAGAGTTTATATACAGTATAAGTATATACAATTGTGAAAACTTTCTTTTGCTTAAACATTATAAAGAAAATGCATTAATAGATTTGAAATATAATTTTAAATATAGAATCTTTCCTCAAATTATTTTAAGCAAATATTTAATTAATAATTTTTATATGTAATTTATAATTTTAAGCAAATATTAAATTAAAAGTACCTAAATTGTTTTGACAAATTAATTCAAAATTCTAAAATTAGTATAAATTTTTAAAATTAATATAAAAAAGATTACTAGTAAGTCATTTATGTTAATGACATTTAAATAGATATAGAAATTTAAATATCATAACTGCTATGACATTTTCTTTGGAAGAATCAATTAAAATTTTGAAAAGTATTCCTTAATATGCATTTTTATTCAATTCTGGATTTTTTCATGTATGGTTTAATGCCACTTTCCTCCTTGTGGGAGCTAGGCCGGAGGGTATCTCATTACCCACCACGAGCCGTCACATGCCTTGTGGTGTCAGTCATTAGGTGGAGATACAGTAGATTCAAAAGCCGGGCTCAGATCTTTCCTGAAAAACATCTGGTGGTATAGAACCCAGTAATTAAACCCAGATCTTTCAGAGAGGAAGCATAGGAAACTTTTAGAGCAGGGGTTCCCAAAGTTTTTCCTAGGTGGGCCAAATTGTAAATTCCAAATTATTTGGCGGGCCAAACAATATCCAAAGTGTTATGGAAAACTACGTTCAAATCGATAAAAGTTAGACACAAGGATAAGATTTATACTAATTTTACAACATAATCGTTCTTTATTTATGACAATAATTACTTTTTAGGTTGTGTCAGCCATTAGGTGGAGATAGATTCAATAGCCGGGCTCAGATCTTTCCTGAAAAACCTCTGGAGGTATAGAACCCAGTAATTAAACCCAGATCTTTCAGAGAGGAAGCATAGGAAACTTTTAGAGCAGGGGTTCCCAAAGTTTTTCCTAGGTGGGCCAAATTGTAAATTCCAAATAATTTGGCGGGCCAAACAATAACCAAAGTGTTATGGAAAACTACGTTCGAATCGATAAAAGTTAGACACAAGGGAAAGATTTATACTAATTTTACAACATAATCGTTCTTTATTTATGACAATAATTACTTTTTATTATAAAATGTTTGAAATAGCGTTGAACTTCAAAATAATTTCAAAATAATAAAAAATAGCTAAATACATTTCAAAATAAATTTTCAAAATAATAATAAAATTGCTAAATAATTTCAAATAGAAAAAAAAAAAAAAAAAAAATAGCTAAATAATTTCAAATAGAAAAAAATAAAATAATAAATTCATCAATCTGAAATGTGTAACTTGTGCAGTTGTTGCTCTTTTTAATATTATTATTTGAGTTTTGTTTCTAAGTCGGTTGAATGTATCTTAACAACGCTTATAAAAGTTTATTAGTTAATTTTGATCTCAATTTGGAATTATTTCTATTCATGATTGAGAAAGTTTTTTCGCATATAGAAGTGCTTCCTAATAATTAAAACATATTTGAAAGCACTTATTCATGTATTTTTTAACTGAACAATTTTTAATTATAATATGATAAAATTTATTTTTGTAAAAATGTAAATTATTTCTATGAATTCAAGATGGAGGATGATCTGACATCGCAGGCCGCATTTCTAGGTTTTGAGAGCCGCATTTGGCCCGCGGGCCGAACTTTGGGAACCCCTGTTTTAGAGCATTATCCGACAAACTGCAATTCTTCAATATTCTTATATTTTTTATTGAAAAATAACTAAAAAGAAGTCATGTTTAAGAATGTCTGAATTAAAAAATTATATTAGTATGTTATCCACGCCTGACTATATTTAAATAAATAATCATTATTTGTTTAATATGTAATTACTAGATTCGCATGGAAATGCGGACACCTATCAACATGGAGGCTCAGATTCAATTTCTCGTCCCAAACTTCTACTTTTCCAAGAGTAGCAATTGGTAGTTTCAACTGGTAGATTGAAGAAAGGGGTTCATTCCCATTCTTCAACCAGTTGAAGCCATTTGAATGTATTGTGGATGATAACGAGTGGTGTTTAAATTGCCTGACATTAAACATATTCCATGCGAAAATGATCAGTTTAATTAAAGTTAATTCATTTTACCATAACTACTAGTTGGTCTTTTAGGCCTGAGCAAATATAAACTGATTAAAAATACAATAATATTAATCTAAATTTGATTTACAAATTTCAGCAACTCATTTTTGTAAACTAATATCATCTTATAAATTATCAATTGAACAGTATGCAATTCTGGTGTCCAATGTGAATTATTATGCAATATTTGGCTAGATGTGCTATAATAGCAGTGATTTAATTGAAAAGATTATATGAATTGAGCTGGATATAGAGACTTTGTTAGAATGATCATGAAACAATTTTGGAATATACAGAGGAATTTGAACGATATGTATTTTCTAATAAAGAACCAGAGATTGTTGAAACTCTATTTGGTATAAAAATAAATAAAATTTTAAAAATAAATAAAATTGAAAATGTGTGGATAAAGTGTAAATTAAATAGAGGCAAACGCTACTTACAGACTTCTTTTCAAATAAATAGTTGTTATGTTGAAAGCACTAGGGCTTCAACAGTCTTCTTTTCAAATAAATAGTTCTCATGTTAACCATTGATACTGATAGTTTGTATTTGACATTTTTGAGTTTCATTTAAAATAATAAATGTTTCTAAATTGAATTGAATAAAGGTTTGCATTGACATGAAAATTTAGTGTTAAGTATGTTTAGAAAAAATTTTGATTTTTATGAATCTCTCTATGTTGGACACCTCTCTAAGAACAACTTTTGAAAGAACCAAATGTGTCCAACTTAGACAGGTTTCACTGTATTTTATTTTTTGTTAGTGCTTGAGTTTAATATGGATGAATATATGATTTTTCCAAACAACAGGGCGAAATATGCCCCAATCCTCCTATCCTATGTATATATACATAATGCTTACAGATAAAATTTAATTCACATTTATAAATATATTCTAAATCAGTAGAGCTTGTTTCCTATTTTTTATTTTTTTTTATCTTTTTTAAAGCTTTCTTTTTAGAGCATAACATTCTACTATAAAAATGTACTATAATTTATCAAACTATTGATTAATCATGTACTAAACAATAAGATCATATAATTTCTTAATAAAATTTTATTTCCTAAATTAAAACTACTTAAGATGAAATTTACAAAAATCAGCATAAAAATGTTAACTGAAACATTCTCTAGTTATAAGTATCTCAGTTTATGAAAGTTATTGGGACTTTAAAAACTGATCATTTGATTTCCAGTTTATGAATTTTCACTTATTTCCCATTAATTCCATTGTAAAAATTTTAATTAATTCTTCGATATTAGAAAGTTACTAGCATTTTATCTATTCGTATTAAAGCATTTCAAAAGCATTAACATATAGACATATCTCACCTTGCAGTACTTCTCAATTATATTCCATGTTTTTATTTTATAATCTCAAAATGAAAATCATATGCAAAATAATACTTAAAATAAGTATATAAAATATAAATTAACACATAGACAGGCCAGGCTTAAAGACATCTTGAAAAACTGAAGGTGTGATACTTACCTGGATAAGAACCTAGATCCTCTAAGGTGATATGCAAATATGTTACATTTTAAAGCATTTAAAATTTGGCCATCTGGCAGTTTTCAAGGCTTAGCACTATTGTGCACTTAATGAATAATACTGTAAATATCTTTATAGGCTTTTGTATGCATCAGTAAATGGAAAAAGTCTGTGATTTGCTTTACAGTGGTGTTCTGGAACAAAACCACCACAATAACACGGAATGCCTATAAATTTAATTATGTGCACTATAATATAATAGTTTGTGATAGTTATTACCTATTTAATGTATCACTTGTCATTTTGTCTTAAATCTCAGACCACTAATGCAATAAAGCATTAGTGGTCTGAAATTCAAAATAGAATGGCAAGTAATAGTATTAATAAGGCAATAAATTTGTTAATTATTGTGACTTTATTTTAGTTAAAAATTTTCAAAATTTCATCAAATATCTTAAATTTATGTAATTCTCAAAAATCTCAATTCTGGTAAATTATCATCAAAAATAAATTTTCTGGAAACCAATACTGATGTTTTTAATTCTATTTATTAAAAATTCATTATTTATAGATTTTATTATGGTAATTATTTAAATAAAGCTAATAATTACAAAATAATTTACTTATTTAAATCATTATATTGGTTACACTTAGCATGTTACAATAGAATAACAAAATATTGTCATTGTTCAAATATATATACCTATAAAAAGAAATACATTAGAGATTTATATACATCTGGAATAATGTGTAATCATTATTTTATAAAGTTAAATACTGCTGTGTAGTTGAAAACTTTTAAAAAAATGGAATAAATACATTATGGATGCTCATAATGTATTATTGGTTTATGTAAAGTGCCAGATTGATACCAGATCGTCTAATGAGAGTCAATTCTTCATATATCTGATATAATCAGTGATCTTCCTGTGGGTGTGGGGGTAGAATTCACCCACTGTCTCATCTGTATGTTGTAAGAGATAACCAAAAGGTGCTCTATCTTTTCCACTAGTGGCCTGCCACACTTCTGGCAGGATCCTTTTCCCTCTTTCCTCATGCTTTTCTATATTCTTTTCATTTATTCCTTTTCTTCAAAGGGCAAAAACCTCTGAATATGCCCACTATTTCTTTAAATAAAAATAAAAAATGCAATCAGTGAAGAAAATAAACAAGATAATCATTGATTTAAACAAATTATAGTGGCTAATTGTTTGATAATGAAATAATTTTATTGCCAAAAATTTTCCTTTGCAAAACAAAAAATGGTATGTATTTATGCAGTTCATTAAATCAAAAATTCATTAATCAAGGGTTCATAAACTGAGGGATACCTGTACATTTAAATTACCTTTATGATGCCATCAATCTAAACATCATTGTTCTTATTTTTTAATAAAACATAATAAAGTTTAAATATTTTGGGTTTCTGATTTGTAAATATCTTTTATAATAATTTGTTATTTGCAATAACTTTGAAATTTACAATAAAATATTTTTGCAAAGTACAGTTCATATTTCTGCAGCATAACTATCTTTGAATTTCTAGATAGTTTAAAATTACAATGTTATATAAGTAAAACTTCTGTATTTTATTTTCTATGTAATGCTTGGAATGTCTATTGATTTTATTCTAATAGATTTGATAAGTGGAACTATCATGAAGATAATATTAAATATAACAACAGACTTACTGAACCAAAATAATTTTCATTAAATTAATAAATTATTATTATTAAATTAATTTAATAAAAATTATTTTAAGTAAATATACCCAATAATGAGCTAAACATTTTCCTTTTGAGTTGAAACTAAATATTCACTAACATTGATTTATTTGAGAAATTGGATTCTGATTTATGCAATTTTGGGCTATGATAATATTTTTAAAAAATTTATAATCTAAGTAGAGAGATTTTATACTAAAACAGTTTACTCTAACAAATAAAAGTTTTATTAACATAAAATATAATCTTATTTTAAAGAAAATAATATATTACTTTATATAGGTTTCCCCCACTTTACAATAGTAGAACATTCCTATGAAATTTTTCATAAGCTGAAAAGACATAAATTAATGAATTTTTTTCTTTGTTTTCATATGGGGAAATTTTTGAATATTCCCAAAGCCCATAAATCATCTACTAAATCATAAAAAATAACATATGAAAACTTGTGAGGATTCTGGATGTAAAGTTAAATGGTTGTTTTGAATTCTTCCTAAAATATGCTGTTAATGTAATTCTTACCTGCTACAGCATGTTGTAACAACGTGGAGAAGTTGCCACGTTGGATGATGAATTTTGTAGTCGACTAGCTGAACTTTTCGGAGGATGTTTGTTATACGTCAAATAAGCAAATTAATAATGAACAAGCCAAACTTCCCCTGGCGGATAAAGATTTAAGTTATATTAGATTACTAGTAAGTCATTTATGTTAATGACATTTAAATAGATATAGAAATTTAAATATCATAACTGCTATGACATTTTCTTTGGAAGAATCAATTAAAATTTTGAAAAGTATTCCTTAATATGCATTTTATTTTTCTACAATAACTACCATCAGTACAAAAGATTCAGTCAAAATTATGAATGTTATAAAATTCCCCATCATGTCATTTATTACTAGTTGACAGTCCGCATTGGCTCTGATCATCTTACATTTAGTAATTTTAGCAAAGTTGTGAAGGTTGGGATACCTCCCAAACCTCCACATTGTGTTCGGACCCGCGCCCCTTCTGGTTCTACTTTCTTATTCGAACTTATTTTAGAACTACAAAATTTATTAAAAGTCTTTTAGATAGAATGAAATTATTTGTATGAACAGCAACATATGATTCAACCAAACTTAGCAGGTACAATAGCATAATATTCACTAAATGAAAGTAATTACATCAGTTTATTACATATTTAATGTTAACACAAAATACAATAAGAATAAAACATTAAATGTTTTATTCTTATTGTATTTTGATCATAGCCTAAGTATTCAATGTTATAACAAAAAAATATATTTCATTTTAAAAATTCAAAATATTATAAAATTTTTTTTATCACAAAGAACTTTAAAATTTTAAGGTTATACATAATAGAAAATGTGTTGAAAACTTATAGTGTAGTTGTGCTAACTCAAATATATAGTATGGTCTATGAACACTGTATTAAACTATATTGCAATAGGAAAATGATTCCCAATTAGTTAAGAGCTGTCAACTCTCCTTTTTTAAAGTAAGCCACAAACTCTCTACATTGATTCTGTGGATTTCCAAGGGTCTGCAAATCACCAAACAGGAAACACACCAATAAGACAATCAGTCAAATTCACCAATAGAAACACTTCAACTTTCCAACCAGAGGACCCAAGATCGAATCAGAATACTATCCTTTAGAAAATTTATATGTTGGTCATGTTCAGCATGACTATCCCCTTCTATAATCTGGGTGACATCCTTGGGTGTAGTTGACATGTAATAGGACTGGAATGCACCACTATTAGCAAATGATTGAGAACTGATGTTATCAAAAACTAATCACTAACATACTGTGAATTCTAATGTGCTTTTTATTAGATAATAATTTTCTTTCCATAAAACAGCATAACTGCTATGTGACATTTTCCCATCAAATCATGCTTTTCATTCATTTCATTCCATTAATTTTAATGAACAATATAGAATGATTAGATGACAAAAGTAATCAAATAGTATCAATTTCAGTACCATAAAGAAAATATTATAGGAATGTAATCCCAACTTATAACACTGAGCCTATGGGTTTTCTAGTTTCAGTTAATGTTATTTCATTTAAAGTCACAATTTTCAGGAACCTAACTGCAATGTTAAACAAGGACCAACTATACAGATAGCTTTATACTATATATACAATATTGGATCCATAAAACAATGATAGAAGCACCCTAACACAAATAATTATATTGTTAATAATTTAAAGATAGCTGAATATATGCATGTTAATTGATTCAAACTCTGCTTTTAACACTAGAAATATTAAACTCAAGCACCATAAGCAGTAACAAAATTTATTTATTTTTATTTTATTTTATTTTTTGTTACTTTTATGTTACTGCTTTTTTTATACAGTAAAACCTGTCAAGTTGGACACCTCTCTATGTTGAACGACTTTTCCTGGAACCAGACAAAAGCCTATATTTTACTATATGTCCAAACCTCTATATCCTGGACACCTTTCTATCTTGTATCTTGAACAACTGTTTGTAATAAGATGGACACTTTTTGATCATTGGTTAAAATAAAATCTTAAATTTTATTTAGGTTTAGAAGATTATCCAAAGGAATTTGTGAAAGAAAAACTTATAACATTGATTAGTCATGCCTTGAGATGGTTACTGATGATTTATAAATCCATAGTTTACTTATTACTATAAATACAAACACTGAGAATTGAGAAAAATCAAACAAAATCTAGCCAAATTATAGTCAGAATATTTTATTGCAGTAAAATTAAAAATATTTGGGCTTATATATACTCTATCTGGTGACAGTGACTTTTAGAGACCATCACAAGCTAGTCAATACCTATGATGGGTCAATTGGAAATTAAAAGATGGGATTATCAGCCCAGAACTAGACCCCTCCTGAAAAACTGGAGGTATGGGATCTGGAATTGAAGATACTCCAGGATAGTAAGCTTATTGTATTATCATATGGCCATTCATTTGACTTCAGTTTTTGTAAAAGCTAAAATCTTTGAATTTCTTTTACGTCAAATAAGTTTTGAAATTATGTTAATTCAGTGTTATTTTATTAAGATAACTCTCAATTTTACAGCATATAATTCTTTTCTGTTAAAAAGTTGTACGGTATTGGATATGGAAATTAACCAATATTTAAAGTTGTTGCCGACGGATGGCGTTTTGTCTCGTTCCCCGTGTTGGCTGTTTGTTTTGGAGAAGGATTGTAGTGATCGTCAGGTGTCCTGTTGGAGTGTGTGTTATTCGTTTGTTTCTTACAATTGCAACAGTAAAGTCGTATGAACTTGTATGTTGGAAGGAAGAACTGTTTTTTGGTAATTCACCACCGTATTTTACAGCATCAATTCTTTGTCCGGGGACGAAACCTTTCTTTTCCATTTGTAAGTTTTATTTAATTATATTAATAAAGTTATGGAGCAATGGTCTTATGTTGTGAGCCGAGTTTTGAACTGGCTCGAATACAATGAAATAGATATCCACATGGCAAAAAAGGCAGGACTGGGAGGGGAACGGTGTCGGACTCAATACAGGGGTTCGGATAGAAATCCGACCTTTGTAAACTAAAATAACATTAATAATGGCAAAAAAGGCAGGACTGGGAGGGGAACGGTGTCAGACTCAATACAGGGGTTCGGATAGAAATCCGACCTTTGTAAACTAAAATAACATTAATATACATCAAAAGCAAGAATGATATGATAAATTCACTGCCTATATAAAGTAGAAATAATGCATATACATTATATTTATTGTTTTCAGTTAAGCCGTCATATCACACAGGAAATATATACTCTATCTGGTGACAGTGACTTTTAGAGACCATCACAAGCTAGTCAATACCTATGATGGGTCAATTGGAAATTAAAAGATGGGATTATCAGCCCAGAACTAGACCCCTCCTGAAAAACTGGAGGTATGGGATCTGGAATTGAAGATACTCCAGGATAGTAAGCTTATTGTATTATCATATGGCCATTCATTTGACTTCAGTTTTTGTAAAAGCTAAAATCTTTGAATTTCTTTTGGTTAGAGAAACAGATAGATGTAGATATAGGAATGGGGCTTTTCTCAGCTTTAGCACCGCGACCACCAATTGTCTATTGTGCACTAGAGAAACAGATTTAAATCTTTCGTAAAAACAAAATGGTGCTTCGAATTTCTTTTGGTTAGAGAAACAGATAGATGTAGATATAGGAAGGGGGCTTTTCTCAGCTTTAGCACCGCGACCACAAATTGTCTATTGTGCACTAGAGAAACAGATTTAAATCTTTCGTAAAAACAAAATGGTGCTAAGTGAACTTTTGTAAAGTGGAGGAAACCTGTATAACATTTTCATTTATGAATAACTAATAAATAAAAATTCTAAGAAACACTTACTCTTTGATAAGGACTAATAAATTTTGAAGAACAAGCTTCAGAATTGAAATTTATCTAAACAGATTTCAAATTTATTAATATTTCATTTAAAAATTTCCAAGAAACAGTAAACTCTTGGTTTAATGGACTAACAAGAGGAAAGAGTACCTATTAACTCTTTATCACTGATTATGAAACTAAATACTATCATCAAATTATTGTTAACAATTATTTTTGACTAATATTTTTATGGAATTCCTGAAAGGGAGGAAATTAACAATTAAAAGACTAATAATAATGTGAATATAAATATTTGTATGACAATCCATATAAGGCTTTATAGTTAGGCAATAATTTAGCATTAGGACAGCAGCTATTGTTTCATAACTTTTTTACATAAAAGTCCATCAAATTGAGATTTTACTGTACTTTAGTATTTAGTCTAATAAAATTATAGAATATTACTTTTAAACAATATATATTTTAATAAAATTTATAAAAATAAATATTACTATTACTATATAATATGAATACATTATACATATGAGTCAAAAAGCATCTGAAATTTTATTATTAAAATTAATATGGCTATAACACAAAGTTTATAAAAGAATCATTTTATCATATAATTTCTATCTTTTTTAATGATTTAGTTCAATGACTCAATCTTTGTATGCCTTCATGGAGGAAAAAATATTTTTAGTCAAGTGAAAAGTCATGTACACATGTATTTCTTTACTTCTTATTCACTGACAAAGGATGATTTGCAAGTTAATATGAATTTAATTAAGTCATCAGTCAATTATGCAGTGAGTGTGAGTGGCTGTGGTAACAGTCTAAAGTCCAGACATGCATGTCTTGAGCCACATTATTGTACTCAGATTCACTGCCATGCTGTAAATAAGTGGTTGACGTGTAAGGTATAGAAGGCAGCATGGGGACACGCACACCCAGTTTGGGAATGTATACATTCATTATCTGTCTGATAAGGAATAGGGAATGACAATGTAAAAGATAATGGAAGTATAAGGTCTCCCTTTGCTCTCTCTCAGGTATGATCTCCTATATCAAATAATTCTCCCTACTGTTCAGGGAAATCTGTAAAGTCTTGTTAAATTATAAATTGTTATTGCATATTTCAATCTTTACACACTTTTGTTTTGATGTGGTAATCAATTTTAATGAAATAAAGTAATCATGTATTTTATTTTCTTGTTTGCTTTAAATAAATATATGTTGTTTGCTTTATATGTGTTTCTGAATCAATTCTTCTATTCTGGATGTCTGGATCACTTATAATTAAATTTTCAAAAAAGATTTGTGTATAATTTTGAATCACAATTTTATTGGCCATATGTTGAAGATTCTTAAATTAATATTAGAAGGGGGATATTTAAATTCAAATCATCATCGGCCATACACAAATAAGTTCAAAGGATTAGCTACATTTCCATTCAGAAACTGTTCCCTATCAATCTTGATGTAATTTTGTAAAAATAGTGGAAACAATGAATAGAATATAATTTACTATTATCATTTTCCCATGAAATTAATGAGGTCCAAACTATAACTGAAAATATTAAAAACTCTTGAGAAGCTTCTAACATTAAAGCCAATGAACACCAATTAACAAATCTTGGTATGTTATTTGTTAAAAAATAACTTCAACATTGATTTCTAGTTTTAGCCATTTAAAAATGATGGATGTTCAAATTTTCAAATTTTTCTGGAATAATTGTAGAATCTTTTAATAGACTTTTATGATATTCAATATATAGGTTACACTATTGAAAACAATTTTGTGCTATATACTCAAATCTTTTATCTTCGATATTTAAAAATAAGGAAGAAATTTGGAAATAGATGATTATTGCTATTTTTCAGAATATTGCCCTCAGAGTTTCACAAATCTCTATGGTATTTCTAAGGTGCTGCTTTATAATAAATAAAAAAAAAATTTGGTGAAAATTATATATACAATATTTTTAATCTTAAAAAGTAGTATTTTGAATTTTTTTAAAGCTATGAATTAATATCTTAATTACCATTAAAAAAAGTTAATTGAAAACTTGGTAATATCAATGTATATAGCATCATATTTATTATTATTTTGTCAGATTTTGTTACAAGCATACACCATTACTGTGTAATAAACCTTTAAAAAAATGTTTTTAATTTTCAATTATAAATATGGCACCACTTTTTTCAGAAAATCCCTAATGGATAACTATATATTATTCATTATCCCAAATCCTGAAACATATATATATATATATACACATATAAATTATAAAATTTAATAAAAAATAAATTTTTAAAATAATATTTAAAATAATAATTTGCATTATTTTTTATAAAGTAAAAATCAGTGGATGAAATATACAATTCTAATATAATGCATAATATTGTATATTTTTTAATAACAATAACAATTTAAGGTTAGATTAAGCTGCCATATCCTCATGGAATATTCTACTTACTTACAGACCCCATCACAAGCAATAACAATTTAAGATTCTGATGTTAATTTATAAAAAAAAAAATAATGTAAATAAATAGATAGATAGATAGACAGAGCCAAGTTTTAACTGCTTGTTTTAAAAAGATATATAAAATTCCAAGCAGTTCTAATTAAAAGTTTTAGTTTTTACATAAGTAAAAAGATTTTATCATACCTTAGATGGGTGCATGAATATAGATGCAGATAATTTTGTGGGACAAGAAAAATGAATTTCCTCATTAACTGTAGGAATTTCAGGAATAAAAGTTGATTCATCTGTGTGATCTAAAACAAAAAATTAAAAAAAATATTTTTCTTCATACAATCACTTTTCATAATAAAAGAATAATAATATTTTTCTTACAGAAATAATTAATTGAAGATTAATTTTTGGAAAAGACTATTCAAAAAACATATTATAATATTTACAAATACAGTGGATCTTCATTTAGCATTGCATCAATTAATGTCATTTTGCTATTGTCTCAAGCAAAAACTAACTAAATTAATTAAAAAATTAAAAATTTTAAGGCAACAAAACAGAATAAAGCTTTGTTTTCTTACATTTCCCTTCATAATAGAGAGAAATAAAGTGCAAACCTATAATTATAATAAACAATGTAATTATATTTTATATAGTTATCTTGTTTATTATTTCAGTTAGTGCTCATATAAAATATGAGCACTAACTGAAATAATATAATATTGTTTATAAAATATTATTTCAGTAAACCGAATAATAATACTGAAGTATATTATATTGTTTATAACCAATATATTAAATTATACCGTATAAAGGATATTTGATTGGACTGACTGTGTGCAAACACTGTGGCTTTCCAATCAGAAAAAATACAGAACCCAGCCCTTGGAAAATTTATATGCTAGGTCAATAGAATTTCTGATTTCAGTTAAAGTTGTGATTTTGAATCTGATCTTAACTGTTACGTTAAACAAGGACTCACTGTATTATAACATGTTCTTTTAATTATGTTAGAAAATTGAAACAAAAAAAAATGTATGAAAGTAATTTGGATAGATTATATATTATTATAATTTATTTTGATTATTAAAAAGTTTATTTCTATATTAAATACTAAAATTATCTGAAACAAAAAAAAAAGTGAATATTTCATATATTTTTAACATATATTTATTTATCTTTAATCTATAAATAAAAATACAATTAGCATCCAGAAATCTAAAACAAATAAAACATTGTTCTCATCATCTTTATTACTTTATTCATATAGCTATATCTAATAACATATAGTAATGTTCAATCTTGATTTATAAGAACTTGATTTTAAGACCCAATATAATTTTTTGTCAAAAATTTTTTAATGAATGAATGTTTTAAAAACTGATTAAAGCATTCCTTTTTTAATAAGGAAAAATATAGAGAAAATGATTGGTCAAATAATATCATATAACAATTATCATTATCTATTCCAAATAATAAAATATCATTATCTGTTCTATTTTATGTCACTTAGAACCCTCATATATATAGTTCAAATGGGAAATGGATTTGATTCTGAATCCTTAGAACTGAAACAGTAAGCATATTTATTCAGTTAATCCTGTCAATTCTGTGATAGGATTGGTCATAAAATAATGGATGGTATTTATAGACTGAAAAATCAAATCCAATTAGAAAAAATCTGGTGTGTGAATAGAATTGAATATGAATCCGCTAGGTTGAAAGCCAAAACTTAACATCAGCAATCCAATACACACAAAGTTAGTTTTTCATGAACATTACTAAATGGCATTGTCATTGAATTCAAATGCTTTTATGTTTTCTTTGTTTTTGATGAAACATGTTATACCATATTATAACAGAATTATTAATAAAGGAAATTCAGCACAGAATTGAAAAAAATTTTCATTAACACAATAAAGTTACAAACATTCAAGTCCTAAAACACCCAGGAGATAATACAAATGCTGTCACATACACTTCAACATATCTACATCAATTATTTTTATATTAGAAAGATTCATACTTTCAATTCATCAATGTCTATTACCTGAATGCTGTATATGATCTTTTATGAATTCCAAAAGAAAGAAATCATAGGGTGTGATATAGTGCAGTCTAGAAGATTAATGAATGGCATCTTCATGAACAATTTGCCTCTTTGTGGATTTGTCAAAGATTATGTTTTACAACACTCAGGAACTGAGTGTTGTAAAATAATCTTTGATTTGTAAACACTCTGAAGACAAGAATCACAGCTGCTATTGAAAGCAATAATATGGATATGTTGCAATCTATATGACAACATTTGGATTATTTGCCTGATGTTTTGCAAATCAATAAAGAGTGCTCATATTTAATATTTATAAATTTGTCATACTAAAAGATTTTTTAATAATTTTTAAGAAAGTTTTCTATGCCTAAATTTTCTTGAATGGTAATTTTATGTGTTAGAAAATATTTCCTTTAGTATCACAGTTGTACAAGATAATTTTCAGACATCTGTATATTTTATTTTGTAATGAAATCATGTAGTCTGAATTTTTTTCTTTTCTTCTCTTTTTGTTTCCTTCATAATAGTTAGCACTTATAAACTGTATTACGTGCCAGAGATTACCAGATAATGATAGACATCCTAGTTAATTTTAAATAAAATTGAAATTTCAAAAATATTAAAAAAATATTTTCTCAAAAGCAGCTCTAAGGATTTTTTTTTGTTTTATTATGATGAAAAGAAAGTATTATCAAACAAAAGTAAAATTTAATATGTTTGAAGAAAATATTTTTTTCTAAATTTACAATAAAAATTATGATAATTTTGTCAGGAGATGGAAGGATGACTCAAATATGTGAAAATTTTGTTTTATAGATAATGTTATCTGTTAAATTTATTATATTTAAAAAATTAAATGTTTTAATGTATTTTTAAATGGCAGACAATCAACAAAGAAAAATCACTAAATATGAAAACAAATATTGACATTCTGATGGATTAAAATAAATATATTAAGTAAATGTAATTTCTCAACTAAAAATAAATTATCAAATTTCATTCTATTTGCTTTAACACAAAATAAATAATAAATACTCACTTAATAAAGTTGGTAAATGTGAATCTGTTTCCTGTATAATGTCATGAGGACAATTGAGAATATTATCCAAATCTATTGGATTATCTGAATGTGGGATAACAGTACTTGATTTGACAATATCAGGCTGAAAAAAAAATTATTAAAATAATAAATAAAGCAATTTAATAATTATGATAAATAATTAGAGAATAATAATTACAATAAAACTTCATTTATTTAAACCTACTTAAAATTTTTTTATTATTATAAAAGAAAAAAGCACAACAAACAGTTCAACAGTTACAAATAACACACACAATCATTAATAATAGATGAAAAAGTAAAATATCAATGATGGAATGAAAAAATGACAATAAGTGATGGTTGCAACCTGAAAAAAATTCTGGTAGTAACAAATAGCATATGTATTGCTAGATGTGATAAATTAGAGTAATGCAATGATACCAAACTCAGAAATCTAAAATGTATTATTAACTTTATCATACTGATCCATCCTACTGATTTTAAGTGGTCACTGATGATTGTTTTTGATACATTAAGTATCTCAGCAAATTCTCTTGTTGTTAATTGAGGAATACTTGTAATCCATGTGGAGATGTCAATATCATCACTGAGAAAAGGGCATCCTAAGCCTGGCTCATCTTCCCAACTTAAATTTCCTTCTCAAAATTTTTTAAATCACTTCTGACAGATATTCACAGATAAAGTATTATATCCTTAAACATCATATATACTTTTTGTTGCACTGACTACAGAAAGTCCTTTTTTTAAAATAAGCAATATGTTGTAACTCAATCACAAAGATTTTAAAAATTCAATTGTTTACTCTATTAATAGTATATGATATAATAAAATTTATTATATAATTTAAAAATAGTAAGTCTTTATGGAAACTGAATTTAATTTTGAAATGAAAATTCAATATTAAGGAATAATACAATATATAAAGATAACAATGCAAAAGAATAAAGAATATAAAAAAACTGTACATAATTTAATATTTTTATATTGATATAAATTTAATAATATTAAGTTTTGTCAATAATAAAAAAGATATTCACTTTAACAATAATTTATATCAGAAAAATTTATGGGTCACAAACCTGCTTCTCAGATATTTCTCGGGCTTCTAATATAATTTTGTGTATTTCATTCAAATACTGACGAACAAGTGGTGGTACTGGATGACAACATGCTAACAAACCTTGCTGCTCTCTATTAAATATATTAAATAATTAAAATTTCATAAACACATTAACACTTTCATGACAGGTATTTGAAATTCATGGGGCACTTCGAAATGAGAAAAATATTTTATTTGTAATATTTTAAATTTTTGTTGCCAATATTAAAAAAAATTTATTGTCAGCATGGACATTTTCATGAGGAACCAGACTAGACACATATCATGCAACCCTATTTCTGGATTGGCTGAATATTTGATTTGGTTTAAAAGATTTAGTAAATTTTTTATTTTCAGTAAAATTTTTAATAGTAAAAAATTATTAAAAGTTCTTAATTGAACATTTGTTTAAATTTTATTTATAATTATCAAAAATATTTATCTAAGTAATAATGTATACTCAGAAATTCATAAATGATAGATACTTTGAAATAAATTTGAAAATTCTAGTTTGTAAGAGTTTATCTTTGTGACAGATAGTATTTGGTCAAATAAAGTTGAAAATAATTGAATGTAAACAAAATCAAACTGATTCAACATTTTAAGTTTTAAAAAAGTTTCATAAATGATAGATAGTATATAGTTTAGCCAAAGTATAAGGTTATGGTAAGAAATGAGCAATTGGTCAAATAAAGTTGAAAATAACTGAATGTAAACAAAATCAAACTGATTCAACATTTTAAGTTTTAAAAAAGTTTCTAAATATATTAATAAGCATCTTTGATATATGTAGAATATTTAACAAAGTTCAAAAACTGCTAATAATCTAATTTAATTTGAGTTAAAACACTGTGTTATTAAGTGCTTGTAGCAGTAGGATAAAAAGCATAAATTTATTTAAGTTACCAACATTCAGAATTTATTAAGTTTTTTATGTGGAACTAAAGAAAGTTATTTGTTTTTAATTGGTTTTGGAATGTAACTCATCTTACTGCAGGTCTCATGACGCACAGTTTCACACAACACGGTGTTTTTCAGGAACCTAAATACCATGTTATACTGTGTGTTTTTTACATTTATAGTACTATAAATGTAAAAAAATCATTAATAATGCAATGACAGAGAGAAAAATTATTTATACCCAAAATTTGATTAATCATTAATTATTAAAAGTTAATAATTTTGATATTAACATAGCATCTCCATTGTAATTAAGTCCCAATAAAACTGACATTTGGATGCATATATCATGGGTCCACCCATCATGAAAGTGTCAAAACTATACATGCATGAATATTAGTAATAATTATATATATATATTTTTTAATAGTAATTGCACTATTTTTTATTTTTAAAT